>JAQFZN010000810.1:0-22592 GCA_034687075.1 Geophilus carpophagus | reverse complement strand
ATTGTGAATTATCATTAACTAACTTCATCCTGAATGCTCGATTTCAGTTCCAATATCTCAATTAAATACAGAACAAAGAATTAGCATTATTTAAATATAAAAATCATTATTGGAGAATTTCTAATTTCCCATAAGTGCATAATTTAACAACAACCCTAATTTAATAAATATTTGCAATATAAAAGCATTTTGTCAAGCATGAGTCGTCAATGCGTAAGCTATGCATTTGAGCTTGAAGAGGCAAAAATTGAACAGCACAAACTTCATTTTCAAACAAATATTTTACGGTCAAATAGTATCGGAAAAGCAGAATTTTCTTCTTTTAAACTCTTTTCCTTTTTCATTTTTTTATCCTCCTTTCCTTCCCTATCTTCTTTTATTTACTCTTGGAATGTGCATTTGACTGAGAGATATTTCTCTATGCCCATTTTCACAGATTATCTATGCGGGAGTTTGCCACCTCGACGGGTTTGGCTTCCGAGCTGGTGGTCCATAAGACTGAACGCTCAGACGCCTCCACGTTCAGCTGCGTCGCCACCAACGCTTACGGTCATGACGAAAAACTGATCGATCTTACTGTTCAAGGTTTGTAAAGAAAAATCAAAAAATCTCAATTCCGCCAATTTACACTCAATGTACAACCTTTTCTACATAAAGTTAACATCCGGTTTGTCAAATTCGACAAAACAATTAAAATAAAGTGCATTTAAGATTGAATTGTGAAATCCCTTAATGAATTGACGCGAAGGAAAATGGAAAGTTGAAAAAAATTGTCAAGTTAATTAGAAAATGTCAAAATCACTAAATGATTTAAAGAAAGTAAGAAGAAAACAACTCCAACACTGTTATTGTGTGCTTGTAAAGTTAAGTTACAGCTTTCTCACACAGACAACCATAATTTCACAATTGATTCTTATCTCTTTATTACAGTTTGCACAAGATGTTTTCCGGTTTAGTTATGATAGATTTTACAATATAAGTACTGTAATACAAAACTTATATTTGTCTTTCCAGCACGCACCATTTTTATTATAGTTATAAAAAACTATTTACAGCTATTTATGACTTGATTATCACAATAACAATATAATAAAAGTATGACAACAAACAATTTACATTGCAGAAAACTGGATACTCGAATTTTCACCAAAACAGCACTTTAAATTATATAAAAAAAATCCAGTATTGATTTGCTCCAAACATATCAAAACAAAAAGAGAAAAATAAAAGTAACAGGAAAAGTCGTAAGAAAAAAAAGTGTCCTTTGAAAAAAAAATAATGCAGCCCTGAAAGCATTTTGAGAAAAGCATGACTCCTCCAAGTGTGACAATCTTTTGTCTCAATGGATATTTTTTCACACACAATCCATGAATCACTTGGCACAAATCATTAGAGCTTTTCTTTCCCCCCTTTTGTGCTGCTAAGTCGAGCTGTTTCCATCGCCGACTTTATTGTCCCTTTCCACAACTCCGCCAAATGGTTCGTGGATTATCTGCTCTTAAAGATTCTTTGCACTTGTCTTTTACGTTTCCATGGCAACGCTAATTAATTCTCAGAGAAATACAGCACACTTGCTATACCCACAGCTGCAACTCAAGTTCAATTTACCTTGACTCACTCTCGAGAACTTGTGGCTTTTGACTACGTCTGAGTCCATTAAGCAAGAACGTAAATCAGATTAACACGAAAAAGCACTAATTTCTTATACACACTCATTCCATTCCAAACCATCGACAACTTTAATGCATTTTACGATTCTTCGATTATTGCAATTAACAACACTTAATGGCACCAAAACACCAACAAAGTGCTATGACAAGTTCAAATTCGTTTTGCACATCAAAGTAATAAACACACTTGCCTTCTCTTACACTTTCTTAGACACTATTTCAATATCAATTACAAATACCCGGGGTCTGATGTGTCCCCGTGCTGCTACTCCTTGAATCAAATCATTAATTCCTATAGATTTTCTAATAAAAACTGATTGCATTCAATTCAATTGATTTCATTACAAAGCCAAACAGACACATTGCAATTGGTGACATAAATTAATACAACTTGATGGGATCAATACTATGCAATGGGGAGAATATGTCATATTCATGAGCAATGGCACCTCCTTGATGCCAAGTTTAAATACACAGTATAAAGGAATAGTTCGAATATATTCAACCTTTTTTTTACTAGTGACATCTAATTGCATGTTTATATATTTACAACATTCTGTATTAGTTTTAACGTTACTAGACTGTAATTACAAAATAAACTGCCACTAGCTTTAAAATACCTGCATTCTAAAATGCGGAATTTTTGATGCAAACAATAACAAAGACTGTAGGCCTCGCGACAAATTCTTCGTTTCATACCAAGCTTATTGTAATAGAATTTTCTGAAATAAATAAAAATAAATTGAATTAAAAGTTTGAAAACTACTCACAATACAAATTGCTATTCAGCAGACACTTTATGGACATTGGCATCTTTTCCAAACTTTAACTTTCATGCTGAGTCAAACATCAGCAGCGAATAGTCTCCGGATCCCAGACCGTGAACTCGACTTACATCACCATTTTAAATTTTTACTTTTTATATATCAAAACTGCTTCTTCAAGAAAAAAAAAATAAAAACAATTCTACCAAACTTGAAACCTGAACTGAATCCATGTATGTAAAACATGTTGGAAATTAATCAAGGATTGTTTACTCACTACTGAAGCTTAAAAAGTGCTGATGATGAAATTTTCACTTGAATGAACCTGTGTACAAAGAAAAAGAAAAAAAGCCTTAGAATTGTTCCTAAAACAAATTGCATTAAGTTAGAGCATGCATCAAAACACTGCCCCAGTTTAATATAGAGAAATTCAAACTTTACATCGTCTACACGGCTTCCTTTTCCTTTATTAAATAACTGCAATGCAAAAATCTATCTTAAAGATAAATCCGCATTTCAAACAGTGAAAAGTCATTAATAATTTACTAGAAAACCCATTCCTACTATGCATGCAAATTTAAACAAATTAAACACTTAAAAATTTAATTATACCCTCATCTGTTATCCATGAAATGAAGAATAGATAATTCCCATACACCACCTGCAAGTGATTAAATTAATTTTTTCTCTCTCTCTTTTTATAAACAATAACTATACAGAACCGCCAGCAAGTCCAAAGGATCTCAAAGTGCAGGAAGTGACGAGTCGATCTGTACATCTAATATGGAAGTCGGCAGATGACGGAAATAGTCCTGTGATACGTCACACCGTGCAGTATAAAAACATGGCAGGTAATTTCAATTAGTGTCTTAATAGAAAATAATATTAACAGCATTTATCATTCATCAAATGATTGAACCTGTTGCTTCATATCCGGTTGGTGACTAATGAATTTGAATGCATTCTGGTGAGAGAGTGTAAAACTACTCATTTTTATGATAAGTGTAATTAAAATTTGTTATTAGTCTTCCTATTACTAAAATATTAGAGAAAAACAAATTTATTTTAGTGAATTATGAATAAAATAAGAGCCAATTATGCAATTCATCGTTTATGCAAGAAAATAAAGTTTTTTTGTGGGAAAGAAGAGAAATTTCTTGGTTGCACCATACTGGCCGGTTAAAATAATAATAAAACTAGGTTGGCAAATTTCCAGATCTTTTTAAAACCTTTTCCGAGAGAAAAGCTCAACATACAAGAGGCAAAGAACTTGATATATTAGAGCATTTGAGGAAACTCCATTAGGAGAAACACTTAGTCGAGAAAAATTATGAATTTTCTTGTTCTAAAATCTAAGACGGCAGTAGTAGTAAAATTGCAATTTTGTCATAGGGCAAAGTTTTGATGTAATAAATCTTCATTTCCAGTCTATAATGTTTCCTAAAAGTTGCAAAGAATGTGATGATTTTGTACAAAAGAAGGGAAATTAACACTTTGCATGCTGTTTATTTGACTTACAACTTTGTCTGACATTGTCTTCAAAGTGTTGCATATGTGATGAAAAAGTGAGATAAAGCTCGTAAAACCGTTGACAACTTGACAAGCATAAAATTCTTTATAGTTGAGATGGTAAAGAGAATCAAATTACAAAACACATACTCACTTCTCTTCATTGCTGTACCAAAAGGTCATAGGACTAACAAAAGAAATCGAAAAATAAAATTTAAAAAACTTTTTTTCACTCTTTATCCTTTTTCTGGATCTGTTCAATATGATCACAAACAAAAAATTAGAAAAAGGAAAAAATCTATAGCAAAATGACAAGATTTTTCTTTTTTTTTTAATAAAAAAAGTTGGAAAAGAATAGATTTCTTTTTGAAAACTCCCTTTCAATTCACTGAATAGTCCCATGTGGCATCCTTCAAATGAATTGAAATCCAACTCTCAAAGAGATTTGCTGCATCAAACAAAGAAGAGAAAATTTTTTATCCCAAAAAAAAATTAAAAAATTTTATAGATCAATTATACTGATAATTAATTCTGTTAATTAATGATTTGTTGCAGAAGAATGGAACTTACCTATTGTCAATATCACAAGTATGGGTAGTGATACTTCATACATCATTGAAGGACTTTTACCAGGAGCTTCTTATCAATTATGGGTTATTGCTGAAAATGCTTTGGGAAAAAGCAAACCCAGTGAAATGAATGAAGTAACTTGTTTACAAGAAGGTAATTTCTATTTACTTTAAAATGATAATCTGGAGAATAAAGCTATCAAAACTGCATATTAAATATTCTATCAACTAGTTCCTGGAGGACCCCCAGTTGGAGTGGAAGCTAAAGCTGTTGGTTCATCGACCATTAAAATCACATGGAAGGTAAATATAAATATTTTATTGTCAATTTTTAGAGACTTTCTCAGAGTACAATTATTCCATTAATCGATCACTGAGTAATCAATATGTGTAATATTAGTCAGTTTTATGACTTTTCCCAGTTTGGAAATTTAGAGAATTGATCACAAACACATTTGTAGCTCAGTAATCAATAATTAGCAACTGATGGCACTGAAGAGATTATCACATGGCAGGGGCTGACCAATAGGCCAAATAATCGTCTCACTGATTTAAATACTTTTGTTTGTTACTAATTGTGAAAATCGTCAATAAGTGGCACTTCCTCGTTGCTCATAACTTAATATAATGCCACTTAAGTAGATTCACACGGAGTCTACAGTCAGCCATTTAGAAAAGGAAAATATGAAAATGACACAATCATTGAATAAATGAGTGTATTAAAAAGGTGTGAAAATTTGCAGCATCTATCATCAAACTTTATTCTTTATTCATTGTCCAATGAGCAACAACATCATCTTAACAGGTGCTGACTCATAATTATTCATGTGATGAAAGCAGTTGAGTCATGTGTTGATCACTTTGTTAGGACACAACTGCCATAATATATTACCTCTTTCAACCCCACGAACAACTTTAAGATTCGCTTTAAGCCATCTTCTTTAAACCTCTTGAAAAATCAAAACAGCACAATTGTTTATACTTGAAATCAAATGAAAATCACCTGTAATTTATCCCAAACAAACAGCATGCAAAACATTTCTCGAACCACTTGATTAATTTACATGCAAATTAAACTTTTAAACTCTTTTCAAGCCACCCAAGAAAGAACTGTGGAACGGAGAATTGCACGGATACTATGTTGGCTACAAAGTATACGACAGCACTGAAAACTATGTATACAAAACAGTCAAAGTGACTGTAGACTTCAAAGAAGAAATTCACCTCACAAATCTGCTCAAGTTCACAAAATACAGCGTGGTCGTGCAAGCGTACAATAAAGTCGGAGGTGGACCGGATTCGGACGAAGTTATTGCCTACACTCTAGAAGACGGTAATGTAACCTAGACATTCCAATGGGTCTCAATTTATACATAAGCAATAAATTTTCACAGCTCCGAGCGAACCGCCTCAGTCAGTCCAATGCACTACATCAACGTCCCAAAGCATCCATGTCACGTGGTCTCCTCCGCCGGTAAACAGTCAGAATGGCATTATCAGGGGATATAAATTACTCTACACTGCATCTGATGACGATATCACCAAAGGTATTGCACCACAAACTCTGCACTAAACTATCAACATCTATCTATACTCAAACTATTTATTTCAACCTGTTTCACCCGTGCATCACATCACCAGGTGGCAATCTTATACAACATGAATAGATGCCACGATAGCTTAGTTGCTTTTTATTTAATCAATATTAAATAAACATAAATAAACACATTATTTACATTTTTTGTAAATTTCATTAGTGTTTGCAACGTGTACTTATTTCATCTTGCAGACTACAATCTTCAGGAAACTGCAGTCATACAACCGGCAACAACCAAAGCAAACCTACACAGCCTCGAGAAGTACACCAATTACAGCATCCAAGTTCTTGGATTCACTCGTATGGGTGATGGAGTCGCCAGTCCCCCTGTTTACTGCAGGACAAATGAAGATGGTGAGTTAGTTGAGTTGCTCGACACCAGCTCTTGGCAAACATTGCACCGAGGTCAAATTAGTGAAAACCGTCGTCAACTCGTTGCCGCGCCTCCTCCACTCCCTTCCCCCAATGGCAAACGCCCTTATGTACACTTTAAAAGTAAACCGCCAGTTCGCGGGGCTTCTGTATTTTGTTTGCTAAGATGCTCTGTCGAGTGTTCTTAAAATGAAAACACATAAGACTGCCTCGTTTCTTTTTCACTTGATAAATTACCAGTTTGGTGCAGAATACGAGCAAACGAGGCCTCAGGGTGGGTGCATTCTATCAATTTCTCTAGAGAACCCCTCGAATTAAATTAAACCAGACTTTTGAACCATATGAATTTTCTACAAACTCCTACTCTCTTTTCTTTACATATTTTTTCTCCCTTCTAAAAAATTTCATCTCATTTAGTTCCAGGACCACCGGATGACGTAAAGGCCCTTGTCATGTCCTCAGATGCAATATTGGTTGCCTGGAAGACACCGGCTCGCCAAAATGGAATTATCTTGAAGTACACTTTGTACATGCGTCAAGCTGAGAAAGGTGGAACTCAGGTAGGAGAAAGCTTCATTGGCAACGCAAGCAGAAAGTCAAACAAGTGTTTCTTAAAGTTCATTAACAACCTTAACAACATTGATTGCAGTTCGTAATTCAGTAAAAGCATTGGATATTTGCACAAACACACTATTTTAGAGACTAAAAACCACCAAATCAAATACATTTTCTTCCTTTAACATCGAATATTAAATTGCCCATATATTATTCCATTATAATTAATGTTTCATCGTGTATTGATTAATATATCTACCGCATTACACATCAACTCATAACTTAACATGCGAATATTTCACTTTTTTTTCAACTTTATCAAACAACTCGTGTTCAAAATTTTTAATCAAAAAAATGTTCTTCTGTTGACAGCATCCGCCTACCAAACATATTCTCTCCTCAATTCCAAACCTGTCTTTCGAAGCGAGGGGCCTCAAAGAAAATAGTCGCTATGAATTTTGGGTGACAGCTTCGACAGTGATTGGCGAAGGCGAGAGCACACGTGTCATCACCGAATCCCCAAAGTCAAGAGGTACTTACATATCAATAGCACTTCTGCTTCAATTTTATCGACCTGCACATCCTCCATCACGTAGCGAAGTCTGTCGGTAGAAAAGCGAGTTTCCATTTAACAATCAATAACTTTAAAGCTTAAAACCTTCGTTTGCACGAAAAATATTTTCCATTATCACTTGTAAGTGATCGTTATCGAGTTTAATAAGCATCTCTTTCATAGTTCCAGCGAAAATAGCATCGTTTTCCGACATTGTGGCAACCCCTCATAAAATTACGCTCAAGCTTCCCTGTCGAGCAGTTGGTATACCAACCCCCAACCGAGAATGGAAGTTAAGGTAAAGGATATTTGCCATCATTTTTAAAAACACGCTTCACTGATCTCCTTTCTTCTCCCTTCCCTAACACTCAAAGAAAACACCATTAAAAGACCTTTCACGCCATCTGGGATTATAAATTAAAGTGTCCCCTTTGTTCCTTCCTGTTGCCAACCCAACTTCCTTTCCAGTATATATCAAATGTGAATATTTTTTACTCGAAATTTTCAATTTCAATTCTCACTTTTTATAAGTTCAAACCCAATAAACTACATTATTAGGCATGTTGGCCATATTGCAAATATATGCACACCTCATAGCACCCACATCTTGATAAATGGAACCCACGAACATATTGAAACACAATTTTTTATTGAATTATGAATGAGAAACTTAAAAACCCGAGCTTGAAACCCCTTGCATACACTCCAGATCTAAATTGAAAAATATTTGTAAACATTTTATTTGGGTCACTGTTGTTGTATCAAAAATCGAAATATCGGTTAAACTGTAAGTTTTTCGAAACTTTTAATTTCTTAGGTAACGAATGAAATAACGAGTACAAATCGATTTCTTAGCTTTCAGCAGCGGCCATTAAAGAGACTTAAAAACCCGTGTTAACGAGCTTTCTTGTGTACGTGTTCGCATCACACACGTCTCAGTGAGAAGATTACAGTCTCCAACTGAAAAGTTACACTTGACAAACATTCAAATTACATCTAATTAAATGTGCTAGAACTTACATCTTTAAAAAGGCTCTTTCTTTCCGTATTCAACGCCTTGCTTCATTTTTAAATAACTGTTTCCTAACTTACACTTTTACCACGTTAAAGATGAACAGAGAGTACAAACAAAATTTCGAAAAAATGGTAACCTAATTTATATAATACCTGCTTTACATTTCCATGAAACGTACGGCTGCAGCTGCCCCTTAATCAGAAATAAAGGCTTCACCTTCAACTATTTTTCCCCAAGAGAAAAGTGCTGTACTTTGCTCTTATTCCACCACTATATAATCCCTTCAAATGTCCAGTTAAATCCCCCTTCTCTCTTTAGATTAAAATTGACCTCATAAACGTATCCGAATATATAAAATGCAAATATTCAATTCAGAATTTGCATATTTATAAGAAAAGTGCCCTCATCCATCCACTCCATATAATCTTTTCCTCTTCAATTTTCAACAGAGGTCAACCTATTAAAGACGAGGAGCGCTTCACTGTCTCTCAAGACGGATCTTTGGTCATCGCCAACGTCCTCTACACTGACACCGGAAATTACAGCTGCACTGTGACCAATGCATATGGAACAGATCACGTGCTGCATTATTTGGTCGTTCGAGGTAACTTATGACATGCTATTAAATCACTGTATGCCATCACTTTTTCGGATAATCAAAATGAAATGGTAAAAAAAAAGAAAATGGAAACCGTTATAACAAAATACTCATTACAACGAAAACCACAAAGAAGTAATGGCCGACTTTTGTTCGAGTCAAAAATCAACAACTTTTTTTGTTACTTTCATCAATTTTATTATCAAATTTTAAAAAGAATTTTAAATGGCAGCCATTTTAAAACACGGATTTGATAAAGATAATATTTTTTCCCTTCATATTTGTTGTAACGCGTTTATACAGTATTCCAATCGTGATTCAGCACCGACCTCGATGGTCATTTAAAAAGATTGATGGACGTCTAGGTCAGCAAGGAGGGCACAAATCGATTGATTAGGATGCGTCAGATGAATCAGCAATTGGGCCAATCTATTACACCTAGTACAAATTGTCAGCAAATTCAACTTCCTTACTATACACTTCTTTACTTCATTATTTTTTTTAAAAAAAACTCTCCCAAAAAAATATGACCACTGCATGCACTTTAGAAAATTCAATATATTTTTCTCATTTTAGCTCCTCCTGTGTCTCCAGTGCTTTCGGTTGTGCACACTAGCAAATCATCCATTACATTGGCCTGGAAACCAGGAAATGATGGTGGAAGCAGGATTCAAGGTGATAAATTCAAGCATATTATGGTTTATTAAATTTTTATCAAAATATTTTATTCAATTTTATTCAAAATTTTCTTTTTCAAAATAATTTTGTGTTATGTATGTCGTTAGATTTCTAAACGGTATTTTTCCTCGTTTTACTGGTGTTTAGGTTACTCTCTCAGTTACAAACGTGACTTCGGTGAATGGGAAGAGATTGAAGTACCACCAACAGAAGAAAAGATCACATTGAATAACCTGCATTGTGGATCTAGGTACCAAGTATACCTCACTGCTTATAATAGAATGGGAACAGGACAACCTAGTAATATACAAACAGTCACTACTGAAGGATCAGGTTGTAATTTAGAAACAAAACTATATGCATTGGCTTTTTTTACAACAAAACTGAAAGAACCAAAATTTTACTCTAAAATGCATTGAATTTGGTAATAAAAAATGTTTTTATGTTTAGATTGTTAAGGCCAGTGCATAAAATGTCTTAGTTATTTCATTAAAAATAAATATTAATTTTTGTATTTGTTTATTTTTAGCTCCAATTACTGCAAACAGAGAAGATGTATTAGAACCCAATGTTACTACCTTGACCATCAAGCTTGAAAAATGGCCTGATGGAGGATGCAGAGTGTTGTATTTTGTTGTTCAATATAAACCAAAAAATAGAGAAAACTGGATTTTAGTATCCAATAACATTCAACCAGATCATAAAGATTTTGTTATATCTGATTTGTTTCCAAATACTGCATATAGTGTGCAGATTACTGTTCATAATGATGCTGGGTCTGCTGTTGCTGAATATGACTTTATGACGCATTCCAAATTTGGTGGTAAAAAATCTAAAAATTTTTAAACCAAAAAAATTCAAAAATTATATTTATTTTGTTTCTTTACAGAATCTTTACCGTCAGATATGGCTGATGAAAGCCGAGATGATTCGTCACCATTTTATGCAGATCTCAATTTGGTGGTTCCAATAACTGCATCATTAGCATGTTTATCAATGGCTGGAATGGCAGTTTGTTTTTTTAACAGACGAAGAAAATATAGAGGTTACCGTAGTAGCCGTAAGAAATTCATTGAATAATTTAATGTGAAAAATAACTGAAATATTCTTCTATTCTTTAGAAAATAATTCAACCACTGACGCAAATAATGAAGTAAAAAACAAAATGAATGAGATTAGGAATAACACAACAGATGGCCCTGTTGAATTGACGTATACACCTGCTATAGGCAACAAACTGGATCCGTCAAGTATGAAATAATAACAAATACAGTTTCTACGTATATGCAAATGAGCCGATTTGTTTATTTACATTAGTTTTTCCCAAATGTGGACCAAATTTTAAAAAATAAATATTCTTTGATTGTTAATAAAGATTACATGCGATTTTTCTCAATAAGGGTTACTCAGTACTTACGGAACTTTGGGAAACACTAATTTACATAATAAAACAAACTATGTAAATGTTGTCAGTGCTAAATGTGGGTGTACTCGTCCCTTTAAGCACGAGGTTCAATAATAGTGCATAGACTATACCCGGCTCAAGTCGAATTAATTAAATAATTACAAAGTAAACACTGTAACTTTAATTACATCTTCTTATTACCTTTGCAGCATTTTCAGAAGATGTAGCTCCATACGCAACATTCAATTTACCCGGATGTCGAGCAAATCACGAGTTACAAGCCATGCAGTTGCAAACGTTCAATGAAAACAATACTAATCAAACGAATCCAAATGCTATGGTATCTGCTTTATTGAGAAATAAAAAATAAACAATAAAAAGTGATCTATTTTTTTTATAGAATGTATCGAATGTATCTTACCCTTCACAACGAGTTGATGATTTGTATTCCAAAGTTAAAAAACAACGGCAATACGCTACACCAAAAATAGCTGTACCCCAACAAACCAACGAAGGTATAACGAATTCACAATTATTTGACAACAAATAGCGATTATGGCTGTGATAATGATTATTATTGCAATTATTCCAGTCGCAGACCAATACCGAATCAGTCGCTAATTGCTGTTTCGTTTAATCTGTTTCAAATAAATAACTTGCATTGTTTTTCATTGTAGAAATGAGTCCAGATCATTACGCAAAGAGTGAAGAGTCGTATTCATCGCAACCATACAATTGGAACAAAAGAAATTACGGTACCGGTACTGATTCTTATCGCAGACATGCAATGCCTTCAGACTACGACCACAGCAGTGTAGATTCGCCAGATGCTAGAGGGAAAATATACGATTATTACAATAACCCAACGTTATTAATTCAAGATAGGCATCAAGGTATAAAAAAATTCATAACTTTATTGTAATTCAAAGTTTGAATTACAGCAAAGTTGGTCAGTAATGGTGAAGAATTTTGGCAACTTTTCATAAAAGCTAAATTCTTAATCAAAAACATGCAAATTTTTATTAAATTTATTTGCAAATTTGATTAACAGTTCCCGACCTCATCTATCACACTACTGACTCAAGTAGCACGTCCAACGAGTCTTCGCCGGACGAACAACGACGACCTCGCAGGATGAACAGGGGGCGCTATGCGAGTCCGCGAAGATCTTATGCCAACGCTGAAAGGCTCAATAGGTGACTAAGCTTTTAAAATATTTACTCAATTTAGTACATCAAATAATAGGAGTGTAGCTTTAATAATTGAATTTTTCTTAATAAAGTAGGTGGATGCCGGATGTAGATTTAGCAGTAGCAGAAACGGGCTTGAACTATCAACCTAACATGAAATATGTTAATGGGCCAACTCCCCAATCACCGGAAAGAGACAGAAGCTCAACTTTGTATAGAAATGGTACATTCTTTCGTTATATTTCAGTAAAAGCCTAAATAAACATAATAAAAAGAGAAAAAAAAACATGTTTTAAAATGATAAAATATTGATTACCTCCATTTTTCGAAATTAATAACTCAAAGTTGTTGTTTATTTAATAACTTTTCCATTCCTCTTTGCCTGTTCCATAACAATCATAAAAGGTAGTAGCAAGCAGGAAATTCTACATTAAAAATAAAAATGAAATTGATAAAAACTGTTTTAATAATGCAATATTGTTTTTAAGCCAAATGTCCCTATTGAAATCAACTGCTATTAATTTACATAAATAACCAAGACATTACATAATTAGTAGATAAATATTTGTTTCAATAAACAAACTTCAACCTATATCCAACAGCTAAAGTCAGTTAAGTAATTTGAAATAACTATTTTCTTATAGAACAATATCTATCACTCCTAAGAGTAAATAAATTGGAATGAAGTGATAGTGCAATTTGTGCTTCAATAACTTTCACATTCTCTAAAATAATTGCGTAGTGAGTCAAACACCCACACACTTAAGGACCCCAAAACTCTTTCCATTTAATTCATTTAACTAACTATACTTAACAAAATTAAAACACTTACACCTTATTCACATAAAACTTGAGCAAACTCTCAATGGCTGTGCCAATGAAAACTATTTATTTACTGATAGTTATGTCCCCTGTTGAGTAATAACAGTGTGATTTAAATTTCTAAAAGCAGAAGCGCTGTAATAAAAAAATTGAAAATTTTCAGAAAATACAATTTTAACCAACGGGAGTTTGCATCAAGTTTGAGTAAATAAAGTTTAGCATTAAATTCTGCAATATATTTCAGAAAATAAAGCCGGTAACGTGAAATATAGAAATTATGGCAAAGCCGGTTTAGAGGAATTAGAATCCATGACTCAACAACTTCCGTGGTCAGTTTATAAAAAGCAACTTTAAAATTTCAATTTTCATTTTTCCTTTTTATTCTTTCCCTTTTTATACCAGTTACCACATGAAAGCAAACAGACAGCAATGTTTAAATGAAAACTGTCCAGAGGATAACACCATACAAGTGTGAAAGGAACTTATATGTGAATGTGAAATGGAACGGCATCGAGTACATTCTGTCTGGCAAGATCCTATGACGTATGTCACCCAAGACATCTGTCAGAAAACCCCGAAGAAAGAAAAGCTTCTTCGCAAAACTGCCAAGCGATGACGTGTTGAGATTGATTTGTCCATATGGTGTTTTTCGTGTATTTTTGTACTAAATAAAAAAAATGGATTTAAATGAAAAAAATCCATAAAATTCCCACAAACCCCACCAAAAAAAGAAAACATTCAAACTTTTTATTATAGAATCATATCAAACTTGATGATTCCAACAATCCTAACTTTCTTTCGTGAAGAAAACAAACAAATGCATTGGTAAATGCAAGTGCTAATTGTTGTTTTTGTGTCATTTTCTAAAAATACAAACCAATAAAAAGAAGAAAAACAAATTTAACAAATAAAATAAAATGTTGGAATAATAATTATACAAAAATTTGCTTTTTTGAATTTTGATAATGAGACTTTGAATTTTTTTGATACAGTTGAAATTGATAATTAATTAATCCATTAATTAACTAAATCTAACCAGAAAAAATTGGAAATAAAAAAATTGACTTGTGGCCCGTTTTAACTTCCATCAGTGAGAAAATGGAGAAATGGATTTTAAATGATTAATGATAGGTAAGTGGAAAAGAAAATGTTTCTAACGTGCACAGACTGTAAAATGAAAAGAAAAGTAATGGAAAATTAAAGAAAAAAATAAAAACCAAATGTTGTTTATATAGTGTTAAGTTTTGGATATGGAATTTTAGGCCAAGTTGGGATATCAAAACAATTTATAAGCATTTTTTAGGACGGTCATACAATTTTAATTGTTTTCGTGATCAAAACTCTTTGAAATAAAAATAACTGTGTATGGTACTTGAAAAAAGCTTTTGTAAATAAATAAAATAATAAAAAATAATTAATAAAAAATTTGTATTCCTTCATTTGCTAATATATTTACTCAAACTCTTATTACGCAAGAAAGTATGTTCCTTCTCATACAAAACACTTCATAGTCCCCATAAATTAAGATATTTGATCATTACTTAAAGTCATAAACCATCTTAATTCCTGCAAATTATAAAGAAAAATTTTTAAATACGACACATAATTTATATAAAATAAAATAGTAAACTCGCTTTGTGTTATCATGGATTTTAAACACGGATTAAAAGATCAGGGACTTGAACAACCTTTGAGGCAACGTCTCATACCTTTATACCAAATGTTTGTTTTGCCAGAAGTTTTCAAATCGACCGCTGCACAAGGCAGCGTTAGATTCTGCCCCGATCCCGTCGAATGCAGCTATGAATGTTACAGAGAAATTAATTAGAAGCGCGGTGTTATTATACCCAACAGTGATTTACCACTACATTTAAGTATAAACGGTAAAAAGTGTACATTAATTATTAATTTTTTTCCCCTAATTCATAGGTCAGTCCACTGAAGCATAGCAGGAAAAGAGTTAGTATTAGTACAAATAATAATAATATAAAAATATGTAATACAAAAATACTATTTAAAAAATTTAAAATGTATTTGATTACTTATAGATCATAAATTCACTAGTTTAATGAACTGCGAGCTCGAGAAGTGAAAAACATTAACCAATTGCAGCCCACTTATTTACTGGATTTATATTATGTTTTAAAAATAGAATAAAATTTCATTTGAAAATTTTTCTCATTTTTTCAACTAAATTATAAATATTTTCATCATACTTTGTAATCTAGTTAATTAAATTTTATACACTTAGGCAGTTAATTTTGTTTCATTAAAGCAAATCTAACTGATTTATAATTTTCAAATTTTTTAACATTTATTATTAAATATCTTTATTTCTCATAAATGTAGAAAAACCAAGAAAGTTCTATTGAGAATTCGAGCAGCAGAAGATAATTTCTTCGGTTTTACTTTTCATGTTTCACAAGATACCTGCAAAATATAAAATTTATTTAGACATTTGGGAGTACTGATTAAGAAATAAAAATTTGGATTCGAGTCAAAAGGTTTATTTTGTGCTTAAATATAAACATTAATCTCATTAATTCCTATTTTCAATATTTAATATTAAGAATCCTAGTTTGATATGTTTTTTAAAAAAATCCTCTACGCAATTTCAAAAAAAATGATCAACTCTGGACAAACTTTTTCACAAATAAAAAATAAAAAAAAGGAAAAAAGGAAAATATTGTAGCTTGCCAGAATCATTTAGAAAACTGCGGTCTTTATTTTTCAACAACCTCTTCATTCCACATGGTTTGTTCTCACTGGTCAAACACACTAAACTGCACAGCTATATTTTCCTTCCTATGATCAAAAACCCATACACAAACCCACTTAAAAAAGGAAAACCACCAAGTGTATAAAAGAAAAAAGAAAGTGAAAAGATAAGTTCTTAGACTGCAAAAGAGAAAACCATAGTAAAAGACAATTTGCAGTGACAATCTACGAGTTGGAGACCAACAGACAACATCAATTGGACTTTATCCATAACAGCATCATTTGGAACAAAAGTATTTTCCCCACTCTCGATTTGACAACATGGCCACAAATGAACAACCAACGCCTAATTTCTTTGACACAACAACTATCTTCTCCTCCCATAAACCAATATTTTCTAAACTTTACTCTCCACAACTTTGTCATGATTGACACCCTCAAACATTCATTAAAATTACTAAAATAAAAATATCCACATACAAATCTCAGACAAACTCGTTTGTTGGCTTGTTTCAACATAGCACTTTAAAATCTGCACTCGTTACAATCAATGACAATTGAGAATCATCTCTTTTTTTGTTGTTTACTCCCCCTCGTGATTAATAATAGATTCAACTGAATTTTTAATAACAGGAACGCTGTAATAAAAAGTAATACAAAATAACAAAACTGTTAAGATTTTAACAAATAATGTAAAAGTGAAATTAAAGCAATAATTTAAAACAAAATTACAATTTTATCCACCCCTTTAAGAAAGCTTAAAAAAATATACAAAATAATTCCAATCATCACTAAACCCCTTAAAAATACTTCTTTAAACCTCTACTTGACTTTCTAGAGTGATCACTCTCATCAGATTACAACCAATTCTCGATTCAAAGCCCTCAATTTAAATGTTAAACACCATTCTCACTTACACACTATTTACCAATTATAACTTTATTCATCCAAACTTCTAAAACTTCATTTCATAGCTCAAATGCTGCCAAAAAGGAAGTGGCTTAAATGCACTATTGTATCAAACATTTAACATGCAATTCTATCCAAAACGCTCTTTAAAGAGCCACTCTTATTCGATTGCAGCCTCAAACACCAAATCCTGCCACCCAAACTTTGTGTAAAAATGGACCCTGTAATCTAATCTCTCTTACTTGAATGAATAATGATGATTATTCCAAGAATGTTTCACTATAAAACCAAAGGGAAGTGAAGAAGAAAAAAAAAGTATTTTCCATTCCTTCTTTCCTTAATGACTTTCATTTGTCATTGGTCAGGAAACAAGATTCAAATGTAATCCTTCTTAACTTTTCAAACATGTCTCCCCATCTAAGAAATATGGCTGTCAATTCCCCCAATCAGTAATTACCTTTCACAATAACTCATTTCTTTTCTCTCTTCAGAAAATTTTCCCATTAAGCTAAAACCTCATTTCACCTTCCACCATTTTTTTATTATTACATATTCCTAGCTATGATTAATAATAAACAAGACATAAAACCCAAACCCCTCTCAAGCATAATTTTAACAACCTTTTCCACGTTATAAACGGACCACTAGGGTTTGCCTTTAGTGACATTGTGTGCAAAGTGCAAATTAAATCCAAACAACCCCAATGGCAGTTAATTCCCACTTTTAATTATCCAATTCATTACATCATAAATTGAAACACTTGTGCACAAAATATTTCGCCTTATTTATCCTAATAAAACCAGCTTTTGGCATAACTTTCCAACATTTATTTTATTTTTATGCTTTTAATAACTTTGCCAGTGTAATGAGTCTGTCATGTGGTAAATTTCACAATAAACAAGCCGTTAAGAAGATAGAAAAGCGCATTGTTTTCTTTGTATTTTATCTTAGCCTCAAATAACTTTTCATACCAGTGAGTGCGTTCAAAGCAATCTTATTAACAACCAAAAACCTTGTTTTAATTAAGTTTAATTGAGTGTCTATTGACAATCAACCAATAAGAGCTCATTAGAAAAATATATCAGTTTTCTGACTGGCTGTGATACTTTTAACATAAAAGATAAACAGTAAATCAATTTTCAAGAAAAGTTATGTTACATTTAAAATTTGTTTAAAGTTTTGAAAAAATATGTTTGTTTTGTTGGTGAATTGCAGAATTCTGAAGTAGATAATGTAAGAAGATAAAGGTGGGGTTAGAAAATGGAGAAAGGATGAGTGATGCCAGCAGCCATTAAGTTCAAAAATAATTCACTGACCTATTCAGTAAAAGGAATAAGCTCATGCATGATACAGGGTCATTACATTACTCGTTGTCCGATCTCATAAAATTCAAGTTCAAAAGAGTCAGATGCACTAAAATATAAACAAAATGTATATAATAAACATGAAATCCATACTAATTACCTTTAAACAGACCTGTAATTCAATTTTCTATATAAAAATTCAGTTCACTGACGTCACTTAAACTTTCTTAACAGCACTTAATAAAAAAAAATCTCATGAAACTTTTCACTTTCAAAAACAAATTTGACATTTACCATAAAAATTTTGTATCTACCCAGTAGTTGGTATAAATTTTTTATTTTCATTTCCATATTTTTAATAACGTTTTGCTATTATAATTTACTTTATGTCATATAGCAACAGTTGGTCATGACATGAATTGCAAGGAACCGACTGCAACTACTCTTGGAATTAGCCAAATTTTGGCTCAACGCCCAAGTCCACAAAAAACCTTTTCTTCTCAAGACAAGCTCCGTCTGTCACTTTGCAATTCAAGGTGCATATAACATGTAGGCCTACATCCGAACCAATTTCCAACCCACTCTATCTCAGCAGTAAACAGCAAATTGTTCGCTTTACTACAATTTAATCAATCAGTGGCCAGAGCGTTGGTTCACGTGTAGTTTTACGATCGAGAGTAAAGAATGTGCCAATTGTACCCTCCTCAAAGAAGTTGGGAGCTTGTTTTCATGCTGAGGCAGAAGCATTCCATCAAAGCAATAAGTGAATGCTTTTCTTAGACCGCGACCGTCTTGGCATCATCCTTCTAAACTGGTGAGGAATCTGCACCCTGTGCCATTACTCGGCTTTCATTTTCCATTATTAAATACGTGACTGGACCCAACCCTTCAGTTTAGATGCAACACAAGGCTGTCACTTGTCTGACTTCAACACAAAACTGGGAGTAATGTTGCAAATTTTATAGTATGGCACATTCTTTTTTTCTTTTTTATCCACTTTTCATTCCTTTCTTCTGTTTTTCTTTTATTTCTGAAAATAGAAAAATAGAAATAATATTTTAAAAAATATTCAGAGTTTAACTGACATCTGTCTAAAATAGAATAAAAAAAATAAAAAAATAGAAAAAATAATAATAATTTCTTTTTCAAAAGTTTGTTTGATAATTGCAAAAAAAATTTGCTTAAATTCCTTTTTAATGGCATGTCAATTTTCTTATTTTTCTTTAAGAAAAGAAAAAAATTGAAATCCAAAATATAAAATAATAATTTAAAAAAAAATGGAAAACTCAATTTAGTCTATTCCAACATGTGGAGAGACAAGAAATGTAGTGGTGAAATGAATTCATTTTTATATGGCATGCACCGAGTGAACACATCGATATATAGGAAAAGCCAAGGCAGCAAGAGAAGAGTGAAAGGGGTGGAATTTTACATTTTTATTAAGCACTGAAAACTGGAGCGGAATACAAAAAGCTGCTTTTCACCTAAATTGACCACTTCTCAAGAAAGATTTACCTCACAACCACCACCTCCCGGCTTCCTTTATGTTGACTACATGATGAAATCGTTAAAGATAGATTTCTCATTCACCTTACACTTTAAATTCATTACTTTTGAAAAAAATCTACACTTACCTAAATTATATTTAAATCAAACCCATAGTCCCAATAACAAGAATTTATTTAAACTTCAATTAATGATTTAACGCTTCAATCAAAATGGCATCTGGTAACAACAAAGCGGCCATTTTCGTACTGATTAATTCATCGTCTTATTGCGTGTTGGCGCGTATTGATCAAGTTTGACTTATCTTTTCTCATAAAATAGAAATTAGGTAATTCTAGTAATTATTTTACACTACAACTAAAAAAGTGTAAAAAATTCATATCAAAAAATATAAACTGCTTTTTTTCTTCTCTTGATTCTGGTCAAAATAACAAGGGGTTAAGGAAATTTAATTTTAGTTCCTTGTGCAATTTCTAAACTTTTTATAAAAATTGCAAACTTTAATTTAATAATATTTTTATACTCTCGAAAAGACGAGAGGGAGAGAGAAAATTGGGTCCGTGGCATTTGCAACGACAGACACAACAGAGCGATAAAAATATTACGAGACATTTTACATCCTGTAATAGACCAAACATTATGGCAATGGGTGGGCTTACACAATTCCCATCAAAAAATCATGTGTAATCGAGTGCAATGTTAGTACAAGCCTTGCTCTTAACGTATTTACCTTTTTATAACCCAACAAAAAGCAAATTATTATTGAAATTAACTTTTCAAAATTTTTATCTTTATAATTTTCCTTGTGGCAACAACAAAAATTACGTAAGCACTAAATGATTGCTTTTAAAATTTTATAAGCTTTTAAAAAGTCCTCTATTAAATCAATCAAAATGGCAATTCGTTATAACGAAGGCCATTTTGTTTCTTCAATTTCCCGTCTTTTGATTCAATTTTTAGTAATCAATTTCAGCTTTTAAATCCCCTCGATAGCAAACAAAATGGTGGGCGACATCATTTGTAAATTCTAATTAACGTAGATTTCCATTAGCGACACATGCACCTCACATCCTGTGCCTCAACAAACTTAACTCGCAGCTTAATGAACAAAGTATTATCAAATAATTAATTCCCTCAGAAGGGGGTCAAAATCTGACCTGCTTCTTTCACTTGTAACTACAATTCCAGCATGTATGATGAATTATTAAAGTCTATGTAATGTCTAAGGTGTGATCGAGGGAGTGGATTAGTCAACATCCTTGGTTTGACCTGAGTGATGACTGTTTTCTACATCATCGTTTACAAATCATCTCACTCCTTTCATCATACTCAACACCAGTCAATATACAAGATGCTATCTGGACTGGAGTTGCATGATGAAAATCCAATAAGAATATTCCCAAGACTGAGCATCTAAAATGTAAAATAAAAAATATCAAAGATCTTAAAATCAAATTTACAGGTTTTTTTCCATTGCTAAAATGTATTTTCCATTCAATAAAATGTAATTTTCCTACATTAAATGTAAGTTCACTTAATAAAATGCTTGTTCATGTGAAAAAATGTATATTTACTTCAATTAAATGTATTTTCAGGTTAGTAAAATGTGAATTCACTTATTAAAATGTAAATTTATCAAAAAAATGTGAATTAAATACAAAAAATAGAAATTAAGATTTTATAAATCAGTAAAATTTAAATGAAATCAATTAATTACAATATAAACAGTTACAAAAACAAATAAAGATAAAAGAAATGATATAATGGAGCAGAGTTAATCAATGGCAAATTAGTTAATATTTGGGATTCTTTGAGTGCAGGGGTAGTAGAATTGTCTTGCATGATACATCCATCTCTTGCAGTCAGTAATAGTTATTTCATTTGTTGCATTTTTAATGACTTGTAGGATATTGGCTCTATTTTTACAAGTAATCTTCATTTTCTAAATGCCTCTTCAATTGGATTTAAAATATTAACTGATTTGCCAGATGATACACCCATTAATTAACTCTCTGCTCCATTATTTCATCTTTTTTTATCTTTATTCGTTTTTGTAACTGTTTATATTGTAATTATTTATGACTTCATTTAAATTTTACTGATTTATAAAAATTTAATTTTTACTTTTTGCATTTAATCCACATTTCTTAGATAAATTTACATTTTAATAAGTGAATTCACATTTTTTTAGACAAATTTACATTTTTAATAAGTGAATTCACATTTTTTAGATAAATTTACATTTTTAATAAGTGAATTCACATTTTTTAGATAAAACTTGCTTGAACTTGACATACCATGACTAATACTTTTTTTCAGACTACAAGGCACACCTAGGGCTCCAGTGGAGGGTACATGGTGGTATACAGAGTACAGTGTTCTCTCCATTTACACTAATTAACTTAACAACAGTTAAAAAATCCAATGTCTTGTGGTTAGTTCACACTTGTGGTGTTCGCACTGTTCTGTAACATAACATAAGATGGTGCCGTATAGGATTGAAATCCCAAAA
Organism: Geophilus carpophagus; assembly: GCA_034687075.1. Taxonomy (NCBI): domain Eukaryota; kingdom Metazoa; phylum Arthropoda; class Chilopoda; order Geophilomorpha; family Geophilidae; genus Geophilus; species Geophilus carpophagus. The sequence continues at coordinate 346 of JAQFZN010000810.1, read as the reverse complement.
CTTGATGTAAGTTCTTACTTCAAAATTCATTTTGAAGTAGGAAATAACGTAACGTAGTAACTTACGTCCAACCGATGAGGAGACAGCTCCATAGAAATGAGATTTAATGATAAATCACAAGATTTGTGTCCACTATTGCTACAAACATCATAATCATTATTTTCTGCATCTACTAGAATAGCCATTTTGAAATGAGAATTAGACCTGGTTCTGGATCTAAATCCAACAATGCCTATTCTGATTGATTGTTTTATAATTACCACAATAAGCAATAGGTGCATTCAATCCTTGAAAGGAGAAATGACTTTCCTTATCTTACTTAGTAATAAGTGACTTTGTGATTGAA
>JAQFZN010000809.1:0-22597 GCA_034687075.1 Geophilus carpophagus | reverse complement strand
TATTTTAAGCAATGTTGTTACAGTCAATGTGGTTGCAGTCAATAGATCAGTGGCGTAGCAATGACGTCATGTATGGACAATGATGTCATGTATAGGCATATCTAAAAGCTGAGCATGCTGCAGACAAGTGCGTCCAAAAGTGGCCCATCATGGGAGAGGAAGTGGCTACTTTAACATGGGCGTTGAAGGGTTAATATTGTTTACGGTATGCACAACCATAATATCAATCTACTCGTATTTCAATAAATAAAAACTTGTTGATATGATATAATTAAATTACAGTATTTTAAATTAGTTTTAAATTTAACTAGGAATACGTTGTATGAACTTACCATCAACTTATTTGGTTTATTGAGTTTTTAATCTATTTAATTTTATTTAATTATTACTTAATGTAATAACTTGTTATTAAGTTCTTGTAATTCTCTATTGCACTGAATCAAATCTTGTATAGATTTGCTGCTGCTGAATGGTGGTTGTGTTCCACCAAATTCTCGAGGTAAAACGTTGGGATTAATAAGTTGATGTAATTTATCGAAATTTTTACCGTTTAAAACTATCTGCAAAATAAATAAAAACTTAATACGAATTAAAAATTGTTAGTAATGCGATTATTACTCTGTTTCTAAGTTTTTTTTCTAAAAATGGCGATAAAAGCGAGTAGAAAAGTTGAAAAATAAAGTTTTCATTTAAAATATGTATAGCTTGTATTCGTGCTGGAAAACTTCCCTGTAATAAATCAAACATTATATGTGGATCTACTTGAAATCTATACTTAAAAAAAAATGAAGAAGATATGTGGTTTAATTAGATGCAATTATTTTTCAGTTCTTATGCCGTATGGATGTAAATAATGGCGTTTAGATATTATATTCACCTGTAGAAGAGTAACTAGTTTTTTAATGTTGTAGTACGTCAATTGTCTTATATGGTTAAAATTAACATCTTGAAAATCGATTAGTAAACTAAATCCGTTCAATTGTGTATCTTTATCAAAAAGAGCCATTTCCATTAACATTTGAAAACATATAAAACCATCATCAACAGTGCTGATTTCAGGCTTCCATTTTCCTGAAAAATGTAAAGCATTTAAACAATTATATGTTATGTTGATGTAATAATGTGCTGTTTTATAAACTAATTTTTTTTTTAATTTTTAAAATTGCACAAAATTTATGTTTTTGTTTAAATTCGAAAATCGTAGAGTAGTATTTTCATATAAATTATCATTACCAAGTAAAACTACAAGAATCGTGCGACCAAGCTGATCACGTTCTGGTAATAGTCCCAAGATGTTTTGCTCAAACGTTTTCATAATTCTTGGAGTCACGGGACTGAAGTCACTGTACGATTTTTCGTACGTTTTTCTTATCGCATAATAACGAGATAATAATTCAAAAGCTCTAACACTATCACACTTTCGTGCCCGAATAAATTTTATCAGGAATTCATTTTCTAAAGGAACATTTAAATTTGTGTCAGCTGAAATTTTAAAAAATATAAAAATTAGTAAATAAAATCAAATTTTGATTCACGACTTTAAATTCATACCTGCTATCATTTCTTTCAGTTGATTTAGAGAACTATTTTCCTTGTCATCCATTTTTTAGAGTTTATTTTTTTTCGAATTTTTAAATATGTAAAGGAAAAAATTAGGTCAGCTTATTAACAACTGATTTTATATAATTAAATGTAAAATTATTTATCATTGAAATAAAGACATAAACAATGGTTTTTTACCTCTTCTGTTGAAAATCAGTCTGCAACTATTTTGTAAAATATTTATTTCGGTTAATTAACAAATACTGTGCAAGGTTCAGCTGATATAAATAAGATAAAAAATAAAAAAAGATATTACAGTGTTTCGTATAATTATTTTAATTATCAGGTCAATAATTATTATGACACTAATACTTAACAACAGCACACATTTAATTTTACACATCTTGTATTGCATTGATGTTAATGTTCATTGTGTACACATTTTTAACATCCATCTATTTCAATAAAAATTTTAAATTTATTTTAAAGTTAGCTAGATATTTGTTTCAATAATTTACTATCAACGTATTTGATTTATAAACTGATTACAAATTTTCTCTTCATTAATATGATAAGATGTTTTTAAACTTTGCACTTATGTTAGTATTGAACAAATTTCACAGAAATAAATAAATAAATAATGTTTTTAAATAAATGCTTGGAATTTAATTTTCAGCTTGTGTGTGTGTGTTTGTGAATTTCGCAAACAATTTTGTGCAAATGTGTCTTATAATTTCTTTAAATTTTCTCCTGTGTGCACATTAATTATTGATATTATTAATTATTTTAATCTTTTTTGCTTCATCTTTTTATATACGAGTATTTTAGATTAATTTTTTTAACATTGTTTTAATTAGGTTTGAAGTTTCTCAATAGGAAAAACTTTGAAACTGTTGTTTCAGTGCCACGAGTTGAAATCGGATTAAATTACATCTTTAAAATTCTAAGAGTGTATGATGTTTACCAATAAAAAAAGCAAATAAGAACTATCTATTTATTTCTAGATGAAGATTCGTATGCATTGAAGCAGACGTAATTCTTCTTAGTTGCAGGTGCTATTCATTGCTGTGGAATTAATTGAATCTATTGCTGCTCTGGTTTAAACCTATAAAAAGACAGTTGCTAACAATATTTGTTTGCTTGCAAAATTTTCAACTTTGAGAAATTTTTTGAAGTGATGACAACGCTTTCAGTTGCTAAAATTGTAACCAAACAATAATCCTAGTTTTGACAGGTTGAATTATTTGTTGTGTCACATCAAAATCTTGACTTGGTCACTAGATGTCTAAAAATGTCAGTTGCACACACACAATTTCACGTGTAAATATATATTTTTTAATTTTGTGGAACAGAAAAATTGACAGATTCTATATTTTGTAATCTGATAGTTTATTGTAATCCGGGTTATTTTCAGTATATTGTGATGGTATTATTAAATTTAGTAAATGTTCCTAAATTTTTGGTTTAAATTTTTAAAGAGAATTGTTATTGTAAAGACATAGAAGCGTGCTGCTCAAATCTTTTAATGAAGTAATAATTGTTTTACATTTTGTTTTGGTAAACTTTGCAATAAACTTAGCAACAAAGTTGGCAACTCAGGTTGAAAAATTAACTACAGTATGGTAACAGTTACCAAGTATTCTTTTCTTGAAGAGTTTGTGAATTTATAGTCTAATTTTAATTAATCTGGTTTAGTTGTACTTATGTATTTGTACTGATTAGATTTTAAGTTGCATTTATTTCAGAATTTTTGTATTTTAATGTTCTACTTTAACTGTGTCACAATTCTGCAGGAAATGCTACTTTTATCCTTTTGTCTCTCGTCTTCATACCCATCTGTGGTGGTTGCATTGATTTGCTCAGCATTTTCACGAAACCTTGTCTTATCTTGTCACTCTTCAGTATCTCCATAATCGGTTTATTTCTTCACATTTTTGTTGAAATGAAATTTGAGTAATAAAGTCAGTGATTTGTGGGGTGCATTGCTCTTCGTAGTTCGTAGGATTTTCCAAGTGCCTTCATCAGATTAACGGTTTGCGTCTTCAGTCGAACGCAAGAATTTTTATAAAAAGGGGATGAGAACAAAAAAAATTTGTTAATAGGGATTAAACTTTAAACTTCAGTGTTTGTTTTATGGGCTTTGTGTTGTCAATATTTAATATGTTTTCGATCATCAGTAAGGAAAAAATCGAACAAAGAGAAAATTAAATTTTTTTTATTTTTGTTTTGTTGGATTTTAAGGTTTTTATATCCAGATCACAGTTTTCTAGAAGAAAATTTTAATTTTTTAAAGTTATTTTTAATAATTTTTGAATATAAGCCTGTAGTAATTAATCTGAATGTTCAGATTAAGTTTTATTCACAATATATTTCTTAGTATTGACAATTACGACAAATAAGTAAGCACATGTGTAGCTTAAAGCTAAGTCAAAAATTAAAACAAATCAGTTAACATAAACTTTGTTGTAAGCGCTCAAAATTTTAACATATCTCTTTAAATATAATTTTGATTTGTCTAAGGTTTAGTATAGTATGTGGCAAGCAAGTTCAAATACTACGCATACCTGATTGAAATAGAGAAACCTTAGCTAGCAAAAATGGTTTATTATTTAGGAATAAAATTAAAGAAATGGATTAACTACATAAAAGAAATGTTTATAATTGAAAAAATGAAGACAAATATTAGAGAAATGTATATATCACGCACAGTGGACGGTCTATATATAGAAAGATTAATGGAATTAAAGCAGCACAATTTCTTTCTGAACTCTGATATATTTATATCAGAGTATTTTCGGTTTGCTTTAGTCTTCTCTGTTAAAGACTCAGTAAAAATTATTTGGGATCAATTGCCATACAAATTATAACATCAATTTTTATACTTTTGTTTATTAATGAGTCAAGAGCAAAAAAGATTTTCTTTTAACTCAGCTTTGTCAGTATATAAATTTGTAAAAATTAAAAGATGGTTTAATAAAATTTGACAAAACTTGTTTTTCATTAGACAATAATAAAAGATGTACATATACTAATGTTATATTTAACAACAAACATAAATGAAAGCAATAACAATCTTTTATTATTATTTTTAGTTATTTAGAAAAAAATTGATATGAAAAAGGGAGGCATAAATACCAAAGGTTAAGCACTGACTGTAATAATATTGTGGATGGATGAGAAACAATAAAAATTATTAAAAATTAGAATGGAATGATTCAGCTGATAATAATGAAAAGATATTTGCAAGTTTTTGTCGTTCAAATTGCAAGACTCATATATTTAGCAAAGTTTATTTTATTCTTGATATAAATACTAGTTTGATATTTCCCTCTGGTCAAATTAACTAGATATTGTAGTAATAAATCAAAGAGACGGAAATCATAAAATGGTCGCCAAATGGCTTGATTTTTGCCCGATAAACTAAAGGAAAAGGAAAGGTAGACAGGAAAAATGGGTGCTGATTTATACCATCACAAGAGCGCGGTGAAGCGCATCATACGACGCTCGTGGGGAAAAAACCACCTGACAGTTTATGTTAGAGGATCAGGTTACTCTCGAAGCAGTTCTCTAAAATAAGAAGTTTGGAGTCGATCAGGTGAACTAAAGGTGACAGTGGAGAATTAATTGCAAGACAAAGCGTAATTCAATAACCGTTTGAATTGAATATACCCGCCGGAGAGGAGGATTGAAATGATTTGTAAGTGGAAATATTAAGAATGCAATTAGCCAGAATAAATCAATTTGGACGTGCGTATCTCGAAGGGAGCTTAGCAGATGGAGTTTAGCGCTCAATCTTGTGCGTCACATACCTAAATGACCCTAAGGTGACACCTGGCGGTGCATAGTAATGGATTTTCAGTTTGGACACAACTCATTAAAACATAGCTTAGTCGAAACACTTTGATTTTTATCGTTGTTGTGAGTATTACGAAGAAGAAAGCAACGACTTACATCAAGAAAGAGAATAAAGTTTATTTGTTACATTTTATTCCTATTTGTATTCATTCAGTTTTCTCAATTGACTTGGTGGAGGTCTGTTGCTATTTGAATTTTAAAGGTTTGTTTTTTTAAGGAAACCGATGGTTAAATATTTTTCTTTAAAAAAATATTATGTTTGTTTTTAAAGCAGATCACATTACGGTCATTGTAAATCAAATGTGTTTTCGCATCTAAATGCATACATTTTTAATGGATTGGTTTAAATTACTGTGAAATTAAAAAATATCATGTTATTTTCAGTTAGGTTTGGTTCAGATAGAATTGAATTGACATATTTATGTCAGGTGAAGTTTCAACTAGATTTTAAACAATGGCGGATTTACGATGGTGCTAAAGGAGCTGAAGTCCCTGGAATATTGAGGGTTTGAGAGGGCTCAGAGTTCAAGAGGTCATCAAATATTGATTCGTGTAAAGTAGTATTTGACATTTGAAACCTGACGTCATTATTTATCAATATTATAAAGTCGTAGAAGGAAAAAGATGGCACATCCACATTATAAATAACTCAAGGACTCTGGAATCAAAATCCAGTTCTAGTTTCAAATTAAGAGAAAAGCTAACCGATCGCAATTAGCATTTGTTTAAGGATAGAAAATAAATTATTGAGATTTGTACGCGTTCGCACTTTCAGATTTATATCTCATTAAGGTTCTAGTTAACTAGATCAACGATTTGCAGCTTATGTATAAGTTTCATGGTTACTGCTTTACACTGTCTAAAAAATCTCTTTAAAAAACAGGTTTCTTAAATGGCATTTAAATGAGACATCTCCCATCATGTGTCTTGTTCTTAACTAGAACCTCGTGCACTTTAGCCCTTTAATGGCTTTTAACTCGTACAACTTTAATTAAAGTAGCAAAAAAACATTAAGCTGTTAGTAGTGGCAATTTGATTTAGGTCCTATTAACGTTTGATGTGAATTATTGAAGTGATTACAATATTAGTAATTGTTGTTCTGGCGTATGTTTGTGCATATATTTAGTTTTTTTTTTAAATAAACATAATTTTTGATTACTCAAATGTAGTTTTACAATTTTAACTTGTTTAGTGTGTCATGGGAATCGAATTCCAATTTTCATAATGGCGTATTATTTTATTCAGATTTTTCATTTTGAGAAATAATATTGATAAATGCGCAATCTTGTTTAAAGTAACTTTGCAACGTTTGAGAAAGATCTTTTGTATTGATTTCTGGAAAAGTAAGAATTTTATTTTCCGTCTGAGCTAAGTTTCTATTCACAAGTGTTATCTCAAAGTACTACAAAACACATTGCATCTACTTTTACTGCACGCATGTACGAAAAAGTTGTGGAAAAAGCACAGAATTTACGTTTGGTTTGCCAATTTGGTTTGCTGATTGGTGAAATTAAAAAAAAAACAAAGACGTTAACTGATCGCACGCACTTTGTATCAGATTGAGGGAAATTTATTTCTCGCTATCAGTGCCAGTTGAGAAACTTGTTCCATCTTAATTGTCCATTGAATTGGAAATTGGTTGTTAGCCTATCAGGCCAATATTCCACAGAAAAGAGTGAAAGTGAGGCTTTAGAGACCAGTTCTTTACCAGCAGGGACTTATTTCGACCACGTTATTTCCACCTGGTATAGTCTACCCTCGGGTCTTGTCTCCTCTTCAAGACATTCGCTTGACTGCCCCTTTCTATCTGACAGATCTGCGATCTTTTAAGGTGAAAGAGAGTGAAAAGTTTAAGTGTTGTGATATTTGTGAATTGTGTTTTATTTGTTTTTGTTTTTGTTTTTCATAAATAATGATTTTAAGACAAGTTAGAGTAGTAATTTAAAATGAAATTGAAAGCAGACACAATAAATTCTATGGTAATTTTTTATTTAAATTTTTGTTTTTAATTGTTTGCTTACAAACATGTCAACATGCAAATGAAATAAGGGGATGTTGTTAATTTAATCAGCATTATAGACTAACAAAAAGCTTTAAATAAATTCAGAATTCAAACTTGATTGTATTTTTGGAAAGTTAAAGTTTTTTTGGAAGAATAACTTTGAGTATTTGAACTGTAGTTAAACAACAACTTACTCAAGCGAAATTTTTTATTAAAAACTGGTTTGTACCTTTTCTTGGCATCTCAATTATCAATGAGTAAGTGCGGGGCTATTTGCAGTCGCCATCTCTCTTGATGCGCATTCGCCCTTTTTGCCCATTCGTCTCTGGAAATGAACCATAATTCTTAGCGCTTCGTCCGCCAGCTGAACACGACGACTAAAATTTTCACCTATTTCTCATCGTCGAATTGAATTTACTCCAACGTCTATGCGGCGTTGCTCAAATGACGGGTCATTTTAAAGTCAGGAACGAAGGCAAATTTGCTTCAACTTTCGACTGTATTTATGAATTTCTTGCTGTATGTGCAATCGCTTTACATAAGGGCATTGCGTATTTCCATGTATATGAAAAGTGCTAACTTGATCCGTTTCGTTTTTCTTATTTTGCTTCGAACTCGTGTCTAAGATAAGCTTGAAAAAGGAGGTCAAGATAAGTCGTATAAAATGCTAAAGTTGCTTTTTGTATGAATTTAAATATTGAACAGTGCATTAAGAAAAAGCCAACATCTGGAAGAGATTTTACAAAATACAAACTGTTTTGCTTTTTTTTCTTTTTTGGCAAGTTAAAACTTTCAACTTATTTTATTTTTTTGAACTGTTGAAGACATTGAACTCAGAATGATAGTGATAAATTTGTGATGCTTTGGAGTTAAATTTGCATTCGTGGGAGCTGATGGGCTTCATTAAAAGCACCAGTACATGAGTAATTAAAGAAAAGCCGTTTGAAATATTTATTAGGCTGAACGTGAGATGAATATCAAAATTATAATATTGTCAGGTTTTATGATAATTTCACCAATATTTTTATGTATATCGTCTGAAAACAAATGTTGCGCATTAAAGGATTTGTTATTTCATAAAAAGACTAAACAGTATTAAAAAATTTGTGTTTAACTTTGAAATTTTTGAAAATTTATTTTGTCAGGAGATGAACTTAATAAATATTTAATTTATTCTATATAACTCATGAATATAAATTAATTAAAAAAGATATAAGATTTAAAAAAATTAGCATTTAAGCTTATTTTCTTATTATTTAAAATAATTTATTCATTTCGGTTTTGGTTTTGTATTTTTCTAAAGAAATGTTGAGAACTTACGCTTTTAATCTAATTTAATTAGGAACTGAAAAATTTACTCACTTGTTTAATAGCTTTGAATCCATGGAATGAATCGCAAATCGTGCATATTATGGCTCGTTAAATTTGTTTTTAGGTCGGCCGTACGGAGGTTAAGTACTCAATTTCCGAATAATGTTACTCTAATTGCTTGAATGAAAAAAGGTTCAACTTGTCAACGGGGAAGAAGTTAATTCGTAGTTAGATTATCTTTACGACTGTAATTTCTACTTAGAAGGCGTGTGCAACTTTATTAGTAACAATATCTATTGGTAAAAAAATTTATAAAAAAATAAGTGTATTCTAAAATTCAAGTGTATTTTACAACTCCGAAATAAAATTGAACAAATACTGTAACTGCTTCTTACTATTTTTGTTTTACCCTGCTTGCACATCTTCTCTTCGCATTCACAATGACCCACAGGGCATTAAGAGAGAGTGAGTTTAGGGAGCAATATCGTAATGCCAAACATACTGCAGTAGCCATCTTTTGGGCGATACATTATTCATTTGCTGATTGGATGAGATGGTTTTTCTCTTTTGGTCTCCTATCAAAACTTCTTTCATCTCTTTTGGCACTAAAGTTCACAGTTTGTATTTTTTTCCTTTTTTCTCTCAGTGTCATTTGCACGCGTTTCAACTCGTAAAACATTTTGACTGTGTGCGTGATCAAATGTTGGACTTGGAATCGTCCTGTCGTAAAAAGACACGATGACCACAATATTACGTGGGATAAAAATATATAAAAGAAAAAGTGGGTGCTTGCAATTGAGATAAATGGTTGTGGTCACTACATCAGAGAAAATGCACTGCACACTCTCTTTTCTTTGCCATCAACTGAATAAAAAAATATGGAACTGATTGCTTATGTTTTTTGCAAAAAAAAAACAAGTATCTGCAAGTCAAGATAAATTGTATAAAAGGGAAAAAGAAAATCATTTTATAGAAATAATTTATTTTAAAACCAAAACAGGAAACAAGAAAAGAAAAAAATTGAATCAATAGTAATCGCTTACATAACGTGTAATAATAAAAATATAAATTGACAAGAATAATTACAATAAATATTTTTTAATAAATATCTACTGATAAAAATAATAAGTTTTTTTTTTGTTTTTTTGTGACATCATTTATTTATATAAAAAAATTGATAAGAAAACTGCTCAGCAGTTTTTCACTTGTCAGATATCAGTCACTGTATTTATTTGACATTTTCAAGTGTCAAATTAGCCCTCACCTGTTTCACAGATGTTTATATTAACAAATTAACACAACCTGCTTTATCATAGAAAGCATCGTTTTAATTCAATGGGACGTTGGAATGTTAAATATTTTATCAAAACATTTCCCATTTGGTTTTTACAAGTACAGACAATAGTCATTATAAACTTTAAACAAACGTCACATTGTACGTATTGATTTTCATCGTTTGTACACTAATATCACTTAACATATCAAGAGTTTCTCCTGGCTGTAGAGCAGTGATGGAAGTTCTCTGAATGCTTTGCACATGAACCTCTTTGAATCGAGTGTTTCTTGCAAGATTACCTTCAGTTAAACTGCACTGATAAGTTTGCGAACTGAAATCACAGCTGTATCCTTGTCTTTGTACAATGAGCAAACTGCTTTGTGAGGGGAATTCAAAGTAAGCTTTGACCGGAAGTACACGTAGATTGACCAAATGCATGTCACAGGGGAATGGCCGATTCAGCAAGGAAAGTTTGTTACGTAAGACTGGACTGTTGCCAGGGTCGACGACCAAGGTGTGGGCAGGGTAGATAAGGCTGTTGGATAAAGTGTTGGCCAATAAAGTGGGCTGAGACAACGACTCACTTTCACTCACTCTCTCTTCCAGCACCAGCCAAAAACGACCTTGAGTCCTTTTATTGTCTATTACTCCCTCACCCATTCCTCTACTGTCGTCGTATAATGACCTGCGATCCAGCATGGCTTCCAAACACCCGTTTTGCCAACTGGTCACACCATGAGCACGTGACAGAAGAAGAGTGAGTCTAGTTGCTTCATCTTGGATGTACATTTGAGTGGTCGCTGGATAGTAATTGCCCTCGATTCCGATTTTAGGAATGGTGGTGCGTTTCATCATTTGGAAACCATTCAGATCAGTGTAAAACGTGGAATCACTGGACACATCACTAGACACTTTGATGAAAACCTCAGTTTCTCTTAATTTAGGTGGTGATGGATAATCTACAATATTGTCCATTTCTAATGCTTTTGATAACAAATTGTCGGTGTGATAAACTCGAACTGTATGTGAAAGGAAATCTGAATAATGAATGATAATCTCAGAGCATAGTGGGCCCCGAAGAACACAAAAATGTGGAGGATTTTCACTGATGTTTCGAACCGGTTGACGGGGTTCGGGAAGGAACAAATAGGCTCCGCTGTGGAATTGAGCTGAATTATACGCTTGGAAGTCTAAACGAGTGCGGACTTTTCGACCAGAAGATTTTAAAGTAATTGATCTCAAAAGACCGGAATCCGAATTGAATTTAGCTGTTAGATGTGAATTTTCTAGTTTAATGTGATTAAAACTAGACGATTCTTTGTGGATAGTAAAAACAGTGTTTTCATTAGTATTTTCAGCATCAAAGTATGTAATTGACGACAAAGTGGATGAATCTCTGACGTCAACACGTTTGATTTGGTAAGTGACCAAGCTTAATGGTGGAAGATGCGCAATGAAAAGTAATTCGTATTGACCTTTCATCAGCTCAAGTAGTCCACCTGTCGTGTTCCACACAGGATTTAGCTGAAACGGCAAAGATTTATCTTCCGAATCGAACACTTTGACGTTAGGAATGGTAAGAATAATCCTAACAGGCTCTTGTCTTGCTTGAGCTAAAGAATTATAGACAACTAAACGCAATTCCAAACCTGGTGGAATGTACTGAGGTAATGGTTGCGGTAAAAATTGGTACCCCTGTCTTTCAAAGGGTAACGAAAGAAAAAGAGGCCAGTGTTTAACACCTTTTTCATTCTCTTCTTCAGCTTTGACAGGTTTTTCCGTTAGGAGGTATTGAGCTGCGTGGGTCATCACAGACAATGCCATTCGAATTGCATCGAAAAGCTTAAGGCCATAATCGTGCATTACGTATGATTTGCTCGTGCCTGTGATGGCATCGTGATGTTGAAAAACTCCCAAGTTGCCTCGAGCTACTGTTAGTTGCTGGTAATCACCTTCTAAAATCTGTCTTGTTCTATTGAGGCGTTGTTGGCGGCTTCGGGCAAGTGCAAAGCTGTAAAGAATTTCAGCAGCACGAAGTGTTGCCTCAAGTTGTCGGCAAAGAGATTTCCAATAAGGTCTTGTTGTATAAAATCCACTCCAATAAGCGGGTCTGTTTTCGATGAAGATGTCGCTGTACACAAAGAAATCTCCCGATAATTTTGATAAGTAATCTTTTCCTATACGGCTCTGCACTTCCCGGAAGTATTCACTTAAAGTACCAAATTGAAGCGAAGCATGGTACTCTTTGTGACTGTTGATGTAGTCGAATATTTGTTGGTAGTTAGTATATTGTTGTTCCCATTCAGCATCGTGATCAAAGCGAAAGTCATCACCGAGACTTATCAAGGCCACATTGTGTGGGAAAAGTGAAGCAGTTCTGCCGTATTGTGCCAAAAGCGTTTCTGCTCGTTCTTTGACATTCCACTTGGTGATGGGTTGTGCTCTTTGAGAGTATTCGGTAAACTCTCCTTTGATTTTCCGGAAGTCGAAGGTCAAACAGACCAAAGGATGTGGTCCGCAAGAGTGTTTTATACTATAGATGTCAAAGGGGTTGTTGTGGCATAGAATGTCAGTTGTGCCTCCAGTGTCCCATGTTTGTCTCCAAAGAAAGTCACCATTTTGCTGCTCTGCTAGATATTGCTTCCAGGCGAAATGAATTCTCTGAATAACCATTCCTTCGATTCCCGATTCACTTAATAAATATGGAAATGTTGCTCCGTGTCCGAACGGGTCCACTGACCATGCTGTACGCGGAGCGTATTCTAAGTTATTGTAGATCCATTGATGACCTTCTATTAATTGATCCAACATGGCGTAGATGTGAGGTGTAGCTTCGTCGGTCATAACCCATCCTCCGGTAACTATTTCAAAGCGTCCTGAATGAAGTAATTTCTTGAGTGCTGCTCTTTTTTGAGGATGAGCTCTGAAAAATATTTTTTGAAAAAATAAAAATAAAAGTTTAATTTATACGTTTTTTAACACTTTAACATTTTATTGTTGTGCAACTAACAATTTCATTTAAGTTAATTAGTAAATTACAGTTTTTGACGTTAATGTCATTTAGTTATCTAATAAAATAATTTTTTAACTTTAAATTTATTTTGAATTTAATTGCATAAGTTCAACATTTTGTCACTAGGCGGATTCTCGGATCAGTATTGAATTTTTAGTTTGTGTGATTTACTGCATAAATGGAGGTCGGAGATAATTGAATCGATTTAAGCTAAATTGAGCATTAATATAAAAAAATTAAAAAATTTAGTGTTCGTTTTATATATCATTAAAATTATAACAATTTAATTCGAAAAGTGAATAATTTATGTTTTATGTTTTAACTTTTTTTAAACCTAAAAAACAAGCACTTGAATAGTGTGCATTTAAAGTAACGTAACATTAACATTTTTATTCGCATTTGACACAATAGATTTTCAATTTCTAGATATATTTTCTGAGTATAAAAATGGCGGTGTGCCAGCCTTTGTTTATTGAATTTCATTTATTATTAATTTCTACAATTGACCTTTACTGCGTACTGCTTTTACGCTCAGACTAGTTTGATCATAAAATGTCCGTACAGATTGACACTTTGAGTTGTTTTAAAGAATTATATTTCCTAAAGAAGGAATATTTTTTAAAATATTTATGTTCAATACTGCATGCTTGATGTAAAATTGAGTTTTTGTTTTTACTTTACATTTTACTTTAATAATATTTTATTCATTATTACTTTTATTTCTTATGATTAAATTTTGAAATTCTAGATTTTTTTAATCTTTTCTCTGCATTTTTAAAAAACTTATAGAAGCAAAGTAAAAATAAAAATTCCCTCACGTGTTTTATGGAAGGCTTCACTGCAAGGTAGGAGTGTGTGATTAAAGCTGTATTTTGGGGTGAGCTTTTATTTAGTTAATTAGATTAACTTACCTCTCCCACCACTTTGCAAAGAAGGAAATCTCGGACCACATGAAGGTCATGTTGGGCAGTTTAATGAGTTTATCCACCATGTTGTTAAGGATGTCTGCGGTCTGAGCATTGAAGTAAGCTTCGAATGTTTTGAGCCAGCCTGGGTCATTGTGGGAATGGGGGATCACGTATACCTGAGAAAGAGATTTAACAAAAGATAAGTTTAATCTTGCTTTTCTATCGCACAGTTATAAACAATTCAAATAACGTCCTTTATATTTACATAAGGTAACTTAATGCAACACTAGAGAGATAAAACCACCCGCATTTTTATTCCCAACGAAACAAATACCGCATTTGTGAGCCGGTTTTAAATTATTTATAAGATATGAGTAATAACTTCAAATTAAAGGTGTTAGAAAAATTAAGGGTCTGATTAAATTTTTGTAATAAATAATTTTACAGAAATTAAATATATTACTTCTCAAGAGCAACTAAGTTTTAAGCACACATTTTGTTTTGCATTTATTTATTTATTTACTTCTTCTTTTAATGCTGCGCACTAGTGAGTCTTAATTAGATAGTGGATTACAAATAAAATTATGTGTCGGTCCAGTTCAGATTGGCCGGTGGCCATTCTTTGAGCTGTTCCAAATGAAGGCGACCATGAAGCTCTTTGGAGGCAGCAGCAGCTTGTCGATTAGTCTTGGACCTCCAACGCAATTGTCCTGACAAAATTACATTCAATTCACGCATTCGAAAGAACTGCAACTGCCAATTGCTGCACTCCGGGAGAAGGACACTGAAAGTTGAACAAGGAACGAGTTTCTGTGAATTGTAGCATGCAATTTCTAATTACTTAATTCAAATGTTTCCTCATTTCAGTTTCATTCAATTTAGTCACTCAATAAAATATTTTTGTGTAGTGTTATCTTATTTTTGCAACTTACTGTACGTTTAGATAAGAGTTTTACACTTCATTAATTTTTTTTCAAAAATAATATAAAAAGAATTTCGAGTAGAAAACATACGTCATTTTGATTTTTTTTAATTTGAAAGAATTGCGTGATAACATAATAAAATGTAGGCCATTAAGATAGGCATTCACATTACATTAGTGATCCGATATCAATGCAAACCACTCAGTGCAGTTGGCAACACATTTTGTTTTATTTTATGGCATTTTATAAACTTTTTTAAATTCAGGTAAAGAAGATGGGGAAAACGATATGAAACATTAGAAAAATTACTCTTTTATTGGAATTTTAATGGCGTTAGTATTGACTTTTATTTTCTAATGTTAATTTTATAACAATGAAATTTAGGAAAGGCAATGCAGATGTCATTTCCAGTTCTCTGTATCAAGATTTTAGGAGCTGCTAATTTGACATGTAATTGCAATGAGGATGTCATGGAGCTTGAACATCACTTTTAATATTTTTTAAATTAACAAACGAAGCATAATGTTTATTTGATCTAAATGCTTATTTAGCTGATAGCATGTTATTATTTAGATTCTATCAGTGGTATAAAGATATACATCTACATGTGAATCATATACTTAAAGCTTGTAATGTAAATTTTATGTTTTGGTATTGTGGTCAGTTTGTTACTGTCAATGTGTTGCTGGAAAACGCAACAAAAAATTGATAAATAAAAAGATTAATTTTAAATTGTTTACTAAATTACTGATATCTGCTTTATTTGTCACAGCAAGTGTTGACTAGATGTCTATACATATAACAAAAGGGGCGTTGAAACCTCGAGTCTTGTGGAGACTTTGTATAAACAGTAGGGTTCCTGCCCCATGGCTCTTTTCATGATAACATTTGAGGAGCTTTTGTCAATAGTTTTGCAAGTACAATAAGCTTGAATAGAAAGCATATTTAAGCTTGGGATAACTTGATTACTCAACGTTTTTTAGCAGATTGAATAAAAAAAATGCTATTAAGCTAATTTTGTAATTTAAAAGTTGGATTAGATGTGATGGATGGACAATTGCAAACAGAAACAAATGTGGTAATGCTTTCTGTGTTGACATTTAATCAAATTGTAAATATTGTTGGTTCTGTGCTGCTTTAGTGTTTATTTTAGAAGTTTGATGTTTCAGTGCTTAAAGTAAACCACAGTTGGTTTAAATGTGTAAGTATTGCATTACACGTGTTTATCAATACATCTTAAATAACCAGTACAAATTATTTTACGCTGGCAATTTACATTAATTATTTATGTACAGTAATTTTTGGTGCACTAATTGTGTAAATTTTTTATTAATGTTTGTCAGTCGAATAATAATATTTGAATTTAAGTAACATGATACCGTGATGTCGATGCTATTTAAATATTAGCAACATTGGAATCATTTTCACGTCTGATGACAAAATAATTCTCATGGAAGTTTACACTTCGAGAACTCGTTAAAGCAAGGCATTGTGATAACGATTTTTCCATTCCTCTCATCAAGTTATAGCGCTCGGGTAAAGAAAGAAAGGAGGATAAGATAACTAGGCAGAGACGTTAAGGTAAATAGAGGAGGATGAGAATTTGCCCTTCAACTGATATATAGCTTAATGGAAGGGAAATGAACTCGGTATTGATGGTGGAAAGAAAACGTTATTGATGAAACCATTATAGATTGGGTTTTTGGTGCTTTTTTAAATTCGTCGCTAGAAAGGCGCTGAGATCGAGAGTTGATGAGCTCTAACTTCCGACAATGTTGGATCTATGTATGGAAAAATCAGTATTTTATAAGCGAATTTTAAAAACCGAATTTAAAAACTGTGGAAACAAGGAATTTTTGTGCAAATTACATTGATCGAAAGATTTAAAAGAGAAATGAAAATGAAAAGAAAATATTCTAAACCTGTTAAATATAATAATAATAATTTTCTAAGAAGTGAATATGTTTCAAGAATAAATGACTAGAATTGATTATCAATATAAACCTAATAAAAGAAAACAATAAAAATATACAAGCAACGACAGAGTAGATTAGAATCTCGGATTTGCACGATAATGCAAAGTGACTTTAAGAAATTATGTCGAGTGGGTTTGTTCTGCTAATGAAGTCAATGAAAATTTCGATAATGGCTTTTTTCCTTTCTAAAGTATGATCTTCGTACTTCATTATTCGACCACTCGTCACTTTGCAGATTTTTTTTTCATGTGATTACTGCGAAAAATGTGACTACGAATCTTGTTCCTTTTATCTTTGACACTATCAGTACTGTCAGTTACTATGGTAACGGCATATCCTATCTTGGAAAGTGATGAATAGTTTCTAGAAAGAGGACAAATGGCCACAGATAGGCGACCTCTCCCAACCCTTTCTACC
Source organism: Geophilus carpophagus (assembly GCA_034687075.1). Classification (NCBI taxonomy): domain Eukaryota; kingdom Metazoa; phylum Arthropoda; class Chilopoda; order Geophilomorpha; family Geophilidae; genus Geophilus; species Geophilus carpophagus. The sequence goes on along the minus strand of JAQFZN010000809.1, from coordinate 5,374 downwards.
CTTTCAGTTGACTAGGAACAAGCTTGCTCAGTCTTTAACCATAATTCCAAACGAGGCATTTTCAATGGACACTGAGATGTTAACCCGGCAGCCATTCGTCATGCATGACAGTGTCAACGATTATACAACACTAAATCCCGGTTGCTGAAATCCAAAATAGAAGTTGATAAAAAGACGAAGACGGGGTCACTGAGTAAAATGTGAACAAAGCTCCGCCTTGGGGTTAGGCGTATTTGTTGCGCACAAATATAATTCAACCATTGAATTTGAGCGAGGTGAGATGGGGTACGTGGAGAAGAATGAAGATCAATAACTAAGATGGCGGCACTAGTGCAAGCAGCGGCATTTAATTCGCTTGGGAGTTCCTTTGAATTAATTGATTGTGTTATACCTGGCACGTTCGTGCGTTCGTCGTCCACGTCCCCTTGCCGCCCTCTACCTTCCTAGTTCCCGGATCGCATGTCGTGACCACAGGCTAATAAATTTCATTTGTCGCATCCAGTGACCTGCTTCCTTCGTCTGCAAGATACCTTAACCCTTTCATTGATGATTTTATTTTTAGCGTGTGTGATTTTCAAATTACTAGGTCAATTTAAAGTGCTAGTGCAACTGAAAGGGGTCAAATTCAAATGACAACTTGCTTTGCGTTAAACACTCATATACGTATAATTTGTTTTTTAGATGGCAATTGAATAGTGTAGTTAAACTAGCATATATTACTATTTTTTTTAATAAAAATAATTTATGACGTGCTGTTATTGTATTGATTAGTCACGCCCTTTTGGAAACTATGTGGAATGTATGAACATACACGAGCGTGTACCATAATAAGGTATGGTTTTTTCATGAATCATGACTGAAGGCAATGGTAAAGAGCAGGGTTTCTGTTTTACTACTCATGGGAAATTAACCAGATTTCATCTCAGCTCTTCAGATTACCTTGAAGAAATATCTTTCGGGTTGGGAAATATTTATGAATGAATCATAAACTATGCACATTAGAGTTGCATATTATGAAGCTAAGTCAAATTATTTATTAATGATAATGTTTTGTTAAAAGGTTAATTTATTGCAATAATTTTTTGCTTTGTAGAATTGATCTATTTAATTATTGTATATTTGAAGGGGATCGTAGAGCTGTATGTGTTTTAAAGTTTTTTATTTTTATTTTTATATGGAGTACAGAATTTATTACAATATTGCATAAATTTGATATTAACTCAATAAATTTATACCTATCTATTTATTGTTGGTTTAATATTTCATTTGTCAATTAGCTCGAATCACATTCATATCTAACTTTGAAAAATTTAATTTGTTTACATTTTAATGATCTACTTATTACTCCGAATACTGCAATGAAAAATTTAATTTCTTGATTAAAATTGTCGTTTTGTAACTATACAGTTAATCTATGTTGAAACCAGTAATAAATTAAATACAGTAATAATTGAAAGGTAAACTTAAATTTAAATATTCAGCTTTAACACTGGTGGATTGAAATGCACTTGTTTTGGGAGTCGGGTTTACAGACGCAGTGCAACAAAACACCCATAAAATATCAGTTAAAGGACCTATTTTAAATTTAAGCACTCTTTTTGGTTGAAGTTGCTATCACAACGGAAATTACATAACATTTGTCAATCTATGAATTTATTTTAAGAATAAGAAAATAATTTGATTTTGCATTAGTGTTAGAAAATTCTTGACATGTGGATAATATTTGATCAAATTACCAAACATTTATTTGATGAATTTATTATTTTGTTTTGCCTGAAACGAATTCAAAGTGACACTTTAGGAGACTCAATTTTCTTTGACTGACGGAAATAGCAAAAGAGAAGACTGGTGGGTGAGAAACAAAAGAAAAACCTTGTACAGTATCAATTATTGTTTGACAAGTCTTAGTCTTGTCATTTGACACGTGATGGAGATCTGCATGGAGCCCACTATCTGCAGAAACAAAGGTAGCCTGTCAAATCCTATTCGTGATAGCATCCAATATTGAGCAGCGTTTCTACTCACTCGACCAAAGCGAATCGATATTTCAAAAGAAACTCTGTTTCTAAACCCTCCGCCCAACGTTTTTGGCAGAATGAAATAAGAAAAGGGGGAAGAAAAAAGGTTGTTTCATTCACAATGAAACTTGAATTGAATTCTGCAGCGGTACCCGGTCAAACGGTAAGTAGACGAGTGGCCAGTTGGCTGGGCAATTTGTAGCGCAACATTGAGACGTGTCTAGGAGAGACCCTTCTCCAATCACCCTACAGCCAAATCGACCGCGTTCGACTGTTCGAGTGACAGCGTTCAGTAAAGCGAAAGAGGATAACCCCGCCAAACTGCACTAGCCCTACCTCTGCGCATACCACATCTTCACCGGTGCATTTCGTTTGACTTTCAGATGAAGTTTGAGTGAGGTCACAAAGTGGGTAGAAGAAAAGTGACTTGTGAAGGGAATTTGATGCAATCTAACTGAGTGGACAGTTAGGCTTACTTTTTAATTTTTAAGATGGATATTTTATCCGTTTGGTTTTACTGCAGCATAAATATTTATCGATTTATAAACAAATGTTAAGTTTTTGTTGACGTTTGATTACATCTTAATCCTGGATTAGGATATTGATTCTCGTTGTTCAAGCTGCTCAATAGCGAGTCTAATTTATTTAGGATTAAAGCGATTGTCAAATGTTTCTGTATATAAACAAAAATATTTATTTATTTAGATTGGTATTTAATTGGCATTGTTTTTTTTTTAAAGTTGGGTATCGTATTTTATTTGTGCTTTGTTGAAAGTTAAATTTAATCGGAATTCAATTTTATTTAAGGTAATTTGAACTTACAGGAAAAGTATACTTTGTTTAGGACTATTTGTTCTATTAAGTCTTGCGCTGAATGAAATGGAGGAACAAGGCAATATATTGGGATCGTAAATTTTTACACCACAGTGTAGAAGGGACAGTGATTTAGCAGTTTGAACAAACTTGAGCCATGAGAATCGGAATTCACATAAAAAAAAGAAAAAAATACAAGTTTTGAATTTAGGAGTTGATGGTAAAAAAAGGAAAGGAAAGGAGAAGAAGAAGAAGAAAGAGGGAAAAAAAGTAGGCTCAGTTGAAATATTCAAAAATACTACAAAACTTAGGCTATAAAACATTCACTAGGTTCAATCGTGGTTTGAATATTAAAAAGCGTTTGTTCTCTGTGTAAGAAAAACTAAATTTACACAAATATTTGTCACATAAAATGTAACTTTTTACACTGACTATAAAAATTAGAGTAGGGTATGAAATTTTTAAAGATTTACATGTCGGAAGGAAGTCAAAGTAATAGAATCTAATAAAAAGAGGAAATTTGGAGTTAGCTGAAGGTCCTGTGGACAAACTGGTACCTTATGAGCAATGAACCCAATTGAAGTGAGGTCTTAGTAGTCATTAAGGAAAGCTTAAATAGCTGGTGGGAGACTAATCCTTAAACTGTGTAAGCTATGAAAGTGATGTTGGTAGCTTATCATGCTGTGATCAACTCTTTCCTAATGGTTGGGCTTTCATTTGTTTTAAGATCATTTTCTACAAAATGTCATGTCTTATGTTTCAAGTAAACAGGCCTTTGTTACACATGATTGCTAATTAAGCTAATAGGTAATGACATTTTGTCTTTTTAACGTTCCATAATGACTTTATGCTCGATATTAAGTTGGTAACTCATCTAATGTCATCACCAATTGCTAAATTTCATTTGATTCAATATTCTTTGAAGTACTGAACAAATCTCAAACATGCAGACAAAAAAAGTAAACAAATTTTCAAAGTTTAGCTCTTATTTTATGATTTTTGTATTTGACATTTCCAATTGAAGTTTTTCGGTTGCTTGGGTTTTTGAGAGTAAATTCTGGTTTTTGTTTGTCCACTTCTACTTCCAAGTCAATAGCCTAGATGAAAAACTATTGGGATTTTATTTTAAAGCTTCCGATCTGCGTTGGAATGGTTTGTTTTTCTTTATATTTTTATTTTTTTTCTTATTTCTTACTGGTATTCTTAGATTTATCATGGAAAAGGGGATTGGATAAATAAAAAAAAATAAAAAAAAATTTTTTTTTGGTTTGGTTTGAATTCAATAAACCTGAAGTTTGTATTATATGCAAGTCATCAGAAGAGGAAAACCAATCAGGAAGGAACTTAATCCATGTTCAGATTCTTTTTTCTTTTTTTTTTAAGTTTCCAAACCAGAAAATCAACATCCACATCATTGCAGATGTTTCACTTCATACAGATATAAAAGATTAAAGTTACACGTGCAGTCATTATTTGATTGAATCCAATTAACACTTGCGATGGTTAAAGCGTGGAATAAATGTTATTCTGATGTAGTAATCGTTAGATATAATCAAATAATTAAAATTGTTTTAATGTAATGATGACAATAGATAATTTCTACATTGTTTTGAAATGATATTGTGGTTTATACATTTGAGGTTTACTTTGCTACTGCCAGGCATAATTGTAAAATCAACAATATCTTTAATGAGATTATTGTTACTAGTTATGATTGCCTTGTGGGATTTTAATTTATGTTTGGATATTGTTTTTATTGCTAAGGCACACTTACAGGTCATTGTAACTGGTAGAATATGTCTGTAATATTGTGTTCTTATATCCATTGTTTCTCTAGAGAAATTGAGAGCTTAGGGTAAGTGGAAACACAACTTTTCTTTTTTTTTATCTTATTAAAGGTACACAAGACTTACTGCTAACTCATTTTTATTTATGAAATGGGAAATGGCTTTGATAACAAGTGAAATTTCTTGCTACGTTTTTTTTATTTACTTTTTTTCAATTCAACTTTATACTTGGTGACAGTGTAGCATAGGTAGGGAGAGACTAAAGTAATATGAAAAACAAAATGAAATTTTGAACAGGAGATATTAAACTTTGAAATTTGATTTTATTGATTAACTTTAAAAAAAAAATCAACCTGCATCTTATGTGGAATATATATACGTAGGGGACAAAATTCGGAAAAGAAAATTGGCAGAGTAAGAGTTTTTTGGCTCTCACAGTTTTCTTTTATTTTAGCAGGGAATGCTAATATTAAAATTTTTCTATATGTAGTAACAAAAAATTTAGTTAAAATTAAAAAAAAACTGTTTCTAAATTTAATAGATTGTATTAATTTGAAGTTTATTGAATATGAAGTGAGAACTTTATGATTTATAGTAATACATCATACATTTTAAACCAGAGGTTTCTAAACTTCACATGATAACGCAAGCACTTAACTTCTTCTGAAGAGTCATGAGCCTTTCATTACAAATATAGAGTCCTGCGAAATTAAATACACATCAAATAATGCTATTCAAAAAGAAACCTGATATTTG
>JAQFZN010000808.1:0-22604 GCA_034687075.1 Geophilus carpophagus | reverse complement strand
TTGATCAACGAAGCAACTACAACTATTGCTACTCGAAGATTTGTTTCTAATGTAATTGCTTTGGTTAAAAGGGAATTAATGAAGGAATGAGATATAAGTTAGCGAAACTTCGATGAATAAATAAAGCAATGATGACTAAGACAAGACGACAGCAGTATTTAAAAAGTTAATAAAATTAATGGCGGAGTTGTGTAAGTTTTTATTTATTCACATAATGGATATTGCTGTAAATATAAACAAATGATAAACTTTAAAAACTGTACCAATACGTGTCCGCTATTTGTGTAGTTTAATTGCTCGATTACATGATTCGAAGGTTTTGCTAACTTTTTTAAAAAAATATTAATTGCTGTGATCCCAAACCGAGTTATTTGTACAGTAACTTGATTATGCTGCTCTACCTGTTTTTCTTTTTCTTTTCTTTTTTTTCTTTTGTTTATTATTATTATTCTACTTATTGTTGACATGGCCATGCCTCCCTTGTTATCGTTACTATGTACCCGTTCGGAACGTGAATTCAAATTGGCGTCAATCACGCTTCATTCAACCATTCGTACCACTTCTTTGGACCTGATCTGACCTGAACCTGACAACCATTGGATGAATCTGCTCCTGCTGCTTCTTCTATGAATGATCTGTATTGACCGGATGATGATGTTGCGCCTTCTGGTTGCGGTACTGGCTTGTGATTGGTGAAAATAGAGTCGGCGTGAGCACAGCTCTAGACCACCGAGTGTTGAAGACGACGTTGACGGGCATCTGATCTATCACCATGGCGATATCCTCCAAGACCGATGTACACATCCTTTCGTAAAACAATATTTAGTTTAGCCACTCCATATGCATATTTTGTTTTCAGCATATTGTGAGAAAATTATATTTCTCTAAGTTTTGCCCCCTATTTTCTTTATTTTTTTTTTATTTTTATTTATTATATATATATGCATATATATATATTTTGAGCCATGTCTTATTTATTGGGGTACAGTTCTTTCGCTACCTTAAGAGTAATAATTATGTGGAGTGGGGATTAAATTCTGTTTGATTTTACAGTGATGCAGTGGTTGGTTTTAATGATTTAAAATTGATATATTCGTAACAAATCGAGTATGTCCAGTTATTGTACAGATTACAATTTTATTTAGTTTTTTTAGTACAGTAACGTAGAAAAAAAAAATGTGGTTTGCTAATTGAGTTTCAAAATTTTAAAATATTTCTCAACAGAACCGACCTGAGTGTTAGAATAAGTATATGGCAGCTTTACAGACAAAATTGAGTCATAGTTTGAGCCAAAATTAACAAAGTGAAGAAAATGTAAAATGCCACGTACTTCTAACATGTTTTAGTTTTTTGTTGTTTATTTTATTTTTTTTGCGAATTTTTATTAACATTATTTTGTAATTGTGTTTCAGACAAAATAGTAGCCACTCTTGGAGAGGGCACGTTTGGAAAAGTAGTCAAAGTGAAGGATTTGCAGAAGTAAGTGATGAATTATTTTATTTTATTACTTGAAAGTATTTTTAGTGTTTTGAAGTTAATTTGGAAAATTAAGTTGAAAATTTATTTAGTTTAGTTTGTGTTTTGGAAGTTTATCTATGTTTAGCGTATGTTATAATTAGAAGTTGTTTTTTAAAAAGAAAAATTCAATTCCCAATAGATGTTGCCAAACACATTTTAGGTGTACGAAGGGCAAAAATAGTGGTAGTGCTTAGGTAATTTTAGCAAGGCCAAACGCCGTAATAAAGAACAACACGAAAATAATTTTTTGTTTTTTTATTTATAATTAAATTAGGTTTATTTCACATAAAAGTTTATTTGTAGCAAGTAGTGGAATAATGTTTGCTTTTTATTTTTACTTTCAGTGATCAGATTTTGGCTCTTAAAATTATTAAAAATGTAGAAAAGTATCGGGAGGCAGCCAAACTTGAAATAAATGTATTAGAAAAGTTGGGTGAAAAGGATCCTGATGGTAGACAGTAAGTTTTTTGAAAAGATATTTAAAAAATGAAAAAAAATTGTTAACTAAATCTGATACTTAATTATTTTTTATATTACAGCCACTGCGTAAAAATGTTAGACTGGTTCGATTACCACGGGCACATGTGCATTGCATTTGAAATGTTAGGATTAAGTGTCTTTGATTTCTTAGTAAGTTTTTGCAAATTATAATTAAATATGAATGTTTGAATTAAAAGCTGTTAATGTTGTTTCAGAAGGACAATAATTATCAACCGTACCCATTAGATCAAGTTCGGCATATTGGATATCAGTTGTGTTTTGCTGTAAAATGTATGCAAAATTTAATTCTTATTTGAAATAGAATAAAGAAATTAATGTATTTTTCAGTTCTTCATGATAATCAGCTTACACATACAGACTTAAAACCTGAAAATGTATTATTTATTAATTCCGATTACGATGTTACCTATAATCACAAGAAGGTAAGATGAAGAATTAAACATTTTATTCTATTTTTTAAACATATTAATCTTAATTTCAGAGGCGTGATATGAGGAGAGTTAAATCCACCCATATCAAATTGATCGATTTTGGTTCTGCTACATTTGATCATGAGCATCATAGCACAATAGTCTCTACTAGACATTATAGAGCACCGGAAGTTATTTTAGGTAAGTGCACGACAAGCTAAATTAGGTTAAAATTTAACGTGTAATTTATTTTCCAGAACTTGGCTGGCAACAACCGTGTGATGTTTGGAGTATTGGGTGCATTTTGTTTGAATTATACTTAGGCATGACTCTATTTCAAGTATGTTATGAAATAATAAATGTCTTAAAACTGTTGATACTAATTCTTAATTTAATATAGACGCATGATAATAGGGAACATCTGGCAATGATGGAAAGGATTTTAGGTCCGTTGCCGTACAGAATGTGTAGAAAAACAAAGTAATTTAAAAACAAAAAAAATCAAGGCTTTGTATAAAATAAATTGTTTACGCTACTTTTTAATGTGTTTATATAGAACCAAATATTTTTATCATGGTCGACTTGACTGGGATGAAAAGAGTTCTGCCGGTCGATATGTTCGTGAGAATTGCAAACCTTTAAGGGTGAGTATTTATATTATGTATTTGAGATGAATTTTTTGTAATTTTATTTTTTATTTTTGCTTGATGAAATTAACAGCGCTATCTACTGAATGATGATGAAGACCACAGACAGTTATTCGATCTTGTATCACAAATGCTCGAATATGAACCATCACAACGCATAACCCTCGCTGAAAGCTTGAAACATCCTTTTTTTGATAAACTCCATCCAGATTTTCGCAACGAAGAAGGGGCAAAAAACGGGATTAGGGAGCGATCTCATAGCCTGAGCCGGTAACTGTACGGGAAAATTTGAGTTAATAGTGGATTTGTTAAGTTACCGTCTTCCATTTAAACACCAAGAATTTTAATAAAGAGATGAACTATGTGCAAATAATTGTTTCTGTTCTTAATATCTGTTGACAGACAGTTGATTGTAAACAATGTTTGGTCCAGGCAGTGGGATGGCTCCCTATGAAAGTTATTCTTTAACGCTGTGTTTATTTCAAGACGTAAAGAAAACAATACTTTAGTAGTTAAATTTAGAAAAGACAAGTAGTTGAATTTTCAAGTTAGATGAGGCTTTAATATGCTTTATTTGTTTGATGTAAATGTCCTTTTTCCTTTTTTTTCTTTGACAAGTCTTGTAAATAATCTAAGAAAATGGCGCCGATTTTTTGTACTACATTCGAAAAAAGTTTAGATTGGTTATGAGTAAATGGATTGTTTAATGATAATCATTTACTGTAACTGTAATTTGGTTGTTAATTAATGCTGCATTTATAAGAGGAAGTAACATTTCATTTAGAATTTGTAAACAATTTGACAAAATGGGGGGCAGGGATATTTTTTCTACATGATGTGTATGTTATTGTAAATTCTATTTAGCTCCCATTATTATTATGATGTTGAAAACATTCAATTAAAAGAATTGCAGCTATTTATTTAATGAATTGATAAAAATAATCACAGTAAAGTAAATGTTTTATACATAATATATATACATACATGATTTATTATGCTTCTTCACCTATCAAAAAAATTACACCTTTACAAAACCATAATTATAATAATAAAATTTACACTTTCAAATATAGTATAAATACAATTACACCTTTATCACTCGTTCTAATTGCATATAAACATTTTGCTCAGTGAATTTAAACGTTATAAATACTGTAATACAAATATATTAATTTCATACACCACCAGTGGAAATTTTTGTTACGTTTTCTTCACGTATTTTAAATTTAACATTTTTCTGATAAGATGACATATTTTTGACATTTTCAACTGGATAAAGTAATGAATAAAATTTAGCCCTATGAGCTAATACATATTTAGGTATTAATGAATTAGATAATTGTTCTAGTTCATTAGCATACTTCACTTGAACAGTATTGTTGCACTGGTTACATTTCCATCCTGCAGGATGTTCTGGAGAGCCAACAACATAAGCGGAATTTTTTCTTTGTAAACATGAACTTTGACCGTCACAATCACGAAGCAGGAAATGAACAGTTGTAACTGTTGGCGGAAAGTTCACTCTCTGATAGTATGGATCTGAAGATGTAAGTATATTATAAAATCCTTTTAGAAGTTGTTGAAAGTGCAGGGAGAAAATTTCGGGAAAACCATCATATAATTTTAAACAAATTAGAATTTGTTCAAGAGGAATCTCATCAAACGATGTGAAAATAACAAAATCATCAGGCCTAACATCGCTTAAGTGATGAACAATTTGATGAATAAGAAGATCGTTATCTATTTTTTCCTTATTTGGATTTCTAATGTATAATAAATGATCAGCGTAATCAGATAACCACCCCTTCGACAACTGTGACAAAACGGTCACTTCCTGACTAGAATGATTACGTTCTGATATAATAAATACATCAACTACATCACGTAATTCTTGAATCCTAATTTCTACCAACTCTATTGACTGATTGACTGGAAATGCATAAATTAATCGTCGAGGTGTAGCACGTTTTTTCAGTAATACTTGTTTACGAATTTGAAAATACCAAATAGCATCCGGAATACCGCAATCGTTACCATGCCAGTGCTCACGACATTCACATTTGTTAAAGCCCCATGACTTTGTCCCCGCAACTAGACATGAAACTCTTTTTTCTGTACGAAAATATGCAACATTAGTATCACGTAATTTAAACACTTCATTATCACTTATAATTATATAGTTCTTGTATTTTTCAGGAAGAGGCGCCGAGAAATCGAGGGGTGAGAGCAAGTCAACTACACCTCGCAAATGAAGCACGATAACAATCAATAGCGTCAATTGAAGGAATACGAATAAAAGAACTAAAGGTTTGACATGGCAAGCGAAGTTTAAGAAGCAACACGACGTCCTGGGCACTGTAAATAAATTCAAATAAATATGGATATTGATAAGTTGTTTCGTTTGTGTGATTTATACCTTTACAAACCATTTTTGGTGCGAAAAATCCAAAATAGAAACATAATTATTAAAGGTGTTGTATATATGATATTTAATTTTGAAGTGTTTTTGATAGTGCCGCCAGGACACAAGTCATCCTCGTTATAAATAGGAAATCGCTATTTCTTCCTAATTTGGAAGTTGGGTAGAAGGTTCTCATTATCGACAAAAAAAAATAACGTTTTTTGAATATATATATATGTAAGATTATATTCTTATTTAAATTTGAATTCAATTCGTGACTTTCATATTTACATCCTCACATAACATAAATTTAAAACAAGTCGTCATTTCTTGGAAAATGGGAATTCCTGTGCGCCATGGCACTTTGTAAATGCTAAAGTTTAAAACCTCACCACCAGGGATCGGTAATTAAAAATAATTTATAATAAAAAACCACTAAAAATATTGAAAAACTTTAAATTAAAATCTGTCAAAATTCAACACGTGTAATAAACTATAAAAATAATTTAATCGGTTAAAAAAAACAAAACATGCATATTGCACCATCTGTTGACGATTCCTCTTCCAGTATGGCGGGAGTAATTTTCAGCGAGTAACGCAATTCGGTAAGTCGTAAAATTCATTCTTTTGTTTAAAATCATATAAAACCGATTTCTATATTAACATCACAACGTTCATTCTTGTGTACAAACACAAAAATAATGCAATAATAATTTTAAAATAGGTATAACGCAATTTTTTGACCGAAACTATTGTTACTTCCCGGTAGAAAGAACACGTGTAGGGCTGGTATAGAGAGTAACAACAGCGAGTAAATGGCTGCTGTCTGAACATTATTATTTTGTATAAACAAACGTATAAAACTAATTTCTCTAACCAAATTCGTCAAACTATACTAAATTTAGACAATTTACTCAATTTTAAAGCAAATAGTAGTAGCTAAGCTTTTCTAGGTATAATTAGATTAATACTGCAGGAAAGCCGACTCGGAAAGCCGGTGAATAACAAATTACAACGGCGGGAAAAAAATACAAATAAGATTAGCAGGTCATTGATAATAATTTGCTGATAAATATATTGGATCAGGTCAAATACTGTCAACGTGTGAATTAAAATAAATGTTTCGTAATTAAAACTGATGGCGCAAAGCGAGTGAATGTGTTCACGTGAATTATTCATGTAAGGCCTAAATTAGAATGAAAAAGTGAATTTTTGAGGTTGAAAATGTTATCTTATGTGTGAATGAATGATGTTATTATATCTAGCTGATTTCAGGATGTAATGTATAGAAAGAAAGACGAAAGTTGATCGGTATAGTGTGGAATTTGACCTTAAATCATCCAGTTTACTGGATATAGTTTTACAAATCTGTAATAATTATTTTTGATATGATTAGTTTATGTTTTTTTATCGCCGCCATTTACTGGTGCTAAGTCTAAAATGTGAATTTAAAGTTCATGTGTCTTTAAATGAGTAATTCGTTAATTTTATAAATTATTCCCATCGACAATTGAATGTTTCAAGTTCAGTTTAATTGGATAATTTGTTTAATTTTCGAGTTGGTTATTATATTGCAGAAAAAATAACCGGATAAATGGTATCACTTGTTTTCGGATGAGCCATCTGGCGATGAATTTTCCGACTAAAATCAATGCGATGATTCAATTCGTGCCAGACTGCAAATAAACAGGAATAAATACGTCATAAAAATTTCTTACTGCTTATCAAATTAAACAGAATTCACTCCCATGTTGGAATTTAGATTAAGTCTGCAAATAAATGAAATTCTAGAGATAAATAAAAAGCTAATATTATTTTAATAAAAATCTACCGAGAGACTTTGAAATATTTCAACCATTTTGTTATTAAACATTATTAATGCAGATGAAAATGGATTAATTGAACTGTAAAAATGAACTATAATTCCAAATGAATTCTGCTTTAATCTATCTGACCTAGTCTTGACATGTCAGTTAGAGCCAAGTCTGCGGATACGTCATAAAACCGCATTCATTATGTCTAAGAATAGCTCTGTACCTATTTCTTTGAAATCTAAGCATAAAATTTGCCTCGTGTCAGTGGGCGACGAATTTGAAATTTGATTGGCGTATATTTGTCTTAAATTTTTTTCAATTCCTTGTCTTGTTTTTTGTTTTCATTTTACGGCAAAGAGCCAATTAGATCATTAGAAATTGCGTAAGTGTAGTAAAAACGTCGCGACGGTTGAATTTTTTCCCTTTTCCAAATTAAGTAGAGGCCGGTACATTCTGCTTTTGTTGTTCGTTTCTTACGAAGCATGAAGTGTTTGATAAGTTTTCATACTTCTCGGTAGAACCTCTAGAGAAAAAAAACATGTTTCGTGGTTAATATAGCCTGTGTATTTAAAGTCTTGACTTTAGTTTACTTCTGGGAATTGACTGATACACATTTTTGTTAGCTGTAAGTAGAGAAAATTTGTAATAACGTGCATGAGCGGACTTGATAATAATAATCAACCGTCTTTCGACATGATTTTTTTAATTTTTTTTATTTAATGGTATTAACTGGGTTAAATTTTATCAGAATTTAGATTATTTACTCTAATTTAGATCTTATCTTTGTTTTTGGTTTAATATTTTGATATTAAGAATAAATAATCAATTGATTACGTTCGTAGCCATATTAAGATTCTTATGGGAAATGTTTTTCTGAATTTAGGTGAGGAATCTAGTTAAAGTGATTGATTTGGTACATAATAGGATTATATATATAAAAAAAATTGTAATTTATATCTGTTGGAATTTTTCCAAAATTTAGTGGGTATTTGGCTTAAAATTTTTTCTTTGTGTAAACAGTTTGTTTTTTTGTTGATTAATCACGAAAATTGATATTGATTTTTTATTTTACCCAATTTTGTAATCGGATTAAATTGTTTATTATTTTGCAAATCTAAGGTCAAGTTTTCACTAGTTTGCAAACATATGCTCATATTAATTCAGGGAAATGAAATAAGGAGATAAATAAACCTCCTTTTCATGTCGAGACTTGGTTCAATAACTCATGTTACATTTGAACTTAAGTGTTTAATTTAATACTGGAAAATTTAAATAAAAACTATAATTTTTTTTCTGCAAGAATAAAAAGTTGCTTTTTTTTCTCATGCGGTTATTCATTGGAACTGAAAATGACTTAGTAGTCTTTGACCCCTTGTTGCATCTGTAATCCATTTTGAGAATCGTACTCAAATCAACTTTGCCGTGACCTTCGGTTCCACTTGATTGGAAAGAATCCAAAAATCCTTTCTTTTTTTTTTAAATGCAATTTAGTGACTAGGAAAGTTACAAAAGTTTAAGTAAAAAGATTTACTTGTTAAATCTCAGCTTTAAGATTAAATAAACTTCTTATATTTTATTATTTTTTTTAAATAAAAAAATAAATCGCATTTTTTAAAGGTTGTTGATTAACTAACGAACTTTTAAAGATGACTAAAGGGATATGTTATTGTTTAAAGTTAATTCTTTTTCCTAGAAAGTAATAAAATTTTTTTTTTGATTTATTATGAATGAGGATTGCAAAATTTGAAATTTTTAATGCCAACTCTATATAATAATTTGTTTTTAATATAATAAATTTAAAATTAGTCATAAAAATAAATTTATTGCATCAATTAACTAGTGCGTTTTTATATTTTTAATTATAGATTTATACTTTGAGTACCACACTTGGAAATATTCATTAAATATTCGGCCAGTGTTGGTCAAGGAAATTGAAGTCTGTCTTTTGGGGTAAGTAAAGATTAAATATTTATATTTGCATTTTGTGTCTTAATTTTTTTGATTAAATTTTTTATTTTGTTACTTGTTTTATTTTTTGGCAATTAACATTTAAACACAATGGCAGTATCAAAGGTATGGTTAGCTTTTGTCTCTGTTATGTAACTACAAATAATTCAGTTTATGGCTGTGAAGTATAAAGTAAAGCTGAGCTGCTTTAAGGGCCGGAAATGTGGTATTTGATTATTTGTCTGTTTGTGCAGAAATTTTTTTTATTTTCTAAAAAAAAATTGCAGGTGTTGTTGAGTATTCAGAAGGTATTTTTCATGTTTGCACTGTCTAAATATAATGTGTTTACGAATTTCTTACGAAACACACATACATCGAGAAAATAACATTTGTTTAAAATTGTTTTTGTTAGTAAATGTGGGTACTTATACTATTAGTATTCGAGCGCCATCGTGAAATAATGGCGTCGGGGTAAAGCTAATGGTGTAATAAAGGTATTGATGCGTTATTTGAAAATTAGAATTCTGTAGGTCACATGTTGCGTAATGTGATTTTGTTATTTAGCCATGTGATATGAGTAACACTGACTGTCAAGAAATTGACATGACATATCAACCATGGCAGTACGGCATTGCGAATAACAGTTGAGCAGTGAATCGAGACAAGATTACGAGATAACTTTTTAATTTAATGTTGATATCGTTAACATATAAATTACTTTGTTCAAGGTCTTGTTTGTTTACTCGGTTCAAGAGTTGTGAGCTGTTATGTTAGATTGCTAGCAATCATGGTGTTAGTCACGGTGAAACGACAGGAAATTTCACATTTTATTAGTTTGAACGATTTTGAATGAAAAACTTATGTGTGAATCATCTTTTCGTGATTCAGACACAAGTTTTTGATTGATTTCGTCAGTTTTGAAGGTTAATTAATCAGTTTACAAATTTTTGAATTGATAGTTGTGTAAGCAGATTTTAAAATCTAAGCTTATTAAAACAAGTCACTTAGTATCAAGAAAAATTCATTTTTTTCTAAAATTTTTCTAATGTAAAAAAAGGTTCAAAGTTCAGTTGAAACTGCAAAATGGAAAATATTCTGAATACTCTACTTTGTTTAATTATTATTTTAATTATTTTAATTTACTAACATAAATAAAAATTAATTTATAAATTCTAATTTGTGCTTCATTAATATTTTTGATTAATTTTGAAAATAAAAAAAAAATAAAATTAAGATAATTAATTTCGAAAATTATGTTGCAACTGCATGATAAAAAGTTTTCCAAGTGATAAAACCAGATTACATGCATTGCATCCACAAGGGACATAATCGTGACAAACTACTCCTTTTGTTCCCTCATAATTCTATCACTAAGTGATTGATGCCAACTCTTAATCTCTCAGCAGATGAGGCGACCAAACTTAAATTTTTTAAATTTTTTATATAGATAGATAATCACTAGCTCACCTGTTTTTTCTGAACACGAATAAAAAAAAGAGTTAGATTGACTAATTTTGATAGGCGTATCTTCAATTTGATTGTGAGCTGGTATTTGAAACTAAGTCTTGGCTTGGAATATATGACCAATGGATTGCTTCAGTTCGAGATTTAGACAAAGAGATAGTACATGATATATAAATATAAAAGTAGCTTGACTGACAAAGTATAGTCCGCTGATAAAACTTTCCACAGCGCCCTATTTATATCGATTAAGCTCTTGTGTAACTTCCTTCAAGTTTGTGAGTTCAAGTCCACAATTGGTATACGTCGTTCACATTGATATGGGACAACGTACGTTGGATTTTTTAGTGTTTGTGACGCTATTCTACTATTTATCGAAAAGTACAGCCGCAAGTGATGTTTCGACTTCGATACCAACGTTGCTCGAATCGTTTCAAGCTGAAACACTATGGGTTTTGATCGTTGGATTTATCGGAGCTTTTGTGCTTGCATTCGGAATTGGTGCAAATGATGTAGCCAATGCTTTTGGTACTGCCGTTGGAGCTAAAGTGTTAACGTTAAGACAAGCTTGTTATATTGCAACGGTCTTCGAAATGCTTGGATGTATGCTAGTTGGTGAGTTAATATTTTTTTTTCATTTTTTGTGGGGTTTATTAGCTTGCCATGCTCCTACCCTACTCGTCTGATGTGATTTGGATTGTGGTACTTGGATTCATCGTGTCATTTCTTTTGGCGTTTGGAATCGGTGCGAATGATGTTGCGAATTCATTCGGGACTTCAGTCGGAGCTAAAGTTCTTACTTTACGGCAAGCATGTTTTCTGGCAAGTGTTTTCGAACTCGCGGGGGCCATCCTTATCGGTAAGTAATGGAATATGGGTTTGATTTTTGAAATTTAAAGTTGTAAAAGGTTGATGTTAATTTCTAGATGTTTGATTTTATCGGTATTGAAGAAAATTGAGTAATATTTGATAATTTTTTATGTTGCAGGATATAAAGTGTCGGATACAATTCGGAAAGGAATTGTTGATGTTTCAATATATAATGGCAGTGAGAAGGAATTGATGCTTGGGAGTTTGGCTGCTTTGGCAGGTATAATGCTATAAATGAAAAAAATAAAATTTGTTTGAAATTATTTAATATTAACGACTTGTGTTTGTTATATAACTTTTTATCAGTTTAGTTGGTTGATTGTTTTGTGTTTGAGGTCGAATTTAATCTTTGTTTGTATTTTTAGGCAGTGCCATCTGGTTATTAGTAGCCACGTTTTTCAAATTACCCATATCTGGAACTCATAGTATCGTTGGATCGACTTTAGGTTTTACTTTGGTCGCCAGGGGTGGTACGGGTATTAAATGGCCAACTATTGGAAAAATAGGTGCAATTTATACTTATTTATTTTTGAAATTCTATTATTACAGATTTTTAAAAGTTTAATTTATTTATTTCTTAGTTGGATCATGGTTCATATCTCCAGTACTTTCTGGAATTATATCTTCAATTATATTCATTGTAATCAGACGTCTCATTTTAAGCAAGGTAAAGTTAGTAGATTGTTTATTTACTACTAGTAATATTTATTTATATATACATTTAGCCCAAACCTCTGGAACCAGGTTTACGTGCTCTGCCAATCATTTACGTATTCACTCTGTTTGTCAACGTGTTTTCTGTCGTACTTGATGGACCTAGTTGTGCGTAACGTTATACAAATCAATGTTAATATAATATTTGAATTCTGATTTATTATTTTAATATTTCAGTACTGGGATTTGACGTTATCGAGTGGTGGGGGGCTCTGTTAATTGCATTGGGAATATCCATAATTGCCGCTCTTATTGTACAATTCTACATCGTGCCTCGACAAAGGAAAACAATTCTTGGTATACATTATAAAATACATTAATTGTATCTTTATTAAACTAGAATATGAAATTATTTTTTCACAAACATTAAAGCTGATGATGTCAAAAGGAAACAAAAGGAACAAGTTAACTTTAGGCTAGGTGGTTCCACAGGTAAAGAAAAAGTTAAATTAGATTTTATTTACATTTTATTTATTCGTTCGTTTGGCTTTTAGCAAATACTACACCTGCTGACTCTCGAGCCATTTCTCTAGAAGACCTGCCTGGGGTAGGTAAACAAGAGCCAACCGATAACCACAACTTAAAAGTGCCAACTACGTACTGTTTTCCTACCCAATGTGAAACGATCGAAGATGTCGCTTCCAAAGGTGGTCTAGTGAATGGCAACAGGCTTCATGCTGATGAAAAGGTAAGTTTTATTACTAGCCCATCTCATACCACAGGGTCTCTGTTTGCTTGGTTATCTTTCAGGATGGTAAGTATGTTTTATTTGAATATTAATCATTTTACTTATGGCCGGGGAAATAACAACCGATATGTTTACAAGTGCATTATTTGTCAATTGAGTGTTTTGAAGTGTGTTGTGACATGTTTTGCACAGTGTAAATGTATTGTTTGAAGTAAGCTGACAAAGCTTGCTAAAATAAAATGGGGATGGGCCAGCGTAGCTTTGGCTGGTCATAGTAAATGTTGTTCATAATTCCAGGAAACTGCTTTGATCATGAATGGCTCAGTTCTGAAGGAAAATGGTACTGAAAAAGTGACGCCACAGACCAAACATGGTGTACTAGGGGTGCCCAATTCGCCGACATCCGAGTCGTTGGGTGGGTAGCCCATGCGTGTTCTTCACACCATCCCCGGAGGCTAGACCAACTTAATTGGCAATTGACACCCCATTGGATATAATATTGTACTATTTTTTTATTTTTTTTTTTAAATTTTTTTTATATTTTGGTTATTATTTTTTAATTAAAAAAATAAAATGGGTGGTTGCCAAGTTGGACTGGTCCCAGGCAGCATGGACTTCCTTCTCATTGTGACTTTTTTTTTCTTTTTAATCTTGTGCAATAGTAAGAATGAGAGTTTATGAATTTGCTTGATTTGATTTTGAATATTAAAGAAAAAAATTTTAATTTTCTTTTTTGTATATATTTATATTGTTTTACTTGTGGATATAATTGTAATGAATGGAACTTATTATAATCAAATTTATAATTATTTTACAGGTTTTCCACACAATAGTTCTCAAGTTCCACTGGTTCCTAATGGTAAAACGAAAGAAGTGTTCATTCCTATGGTAAGAAGTTAATTTAAATTTAAAAACAAATACATTTTTTAATGTGTTTAATTTTATTTGTATATTTATTTATTTATCTTAATTTCAGTGTGACGATGAAAAAGATAATGTGCAGCTTGATGTGAATAGTGATAAACCAGAAACTGCAAAATTGTTTTCATTTTTACAAATTTTAACGGCTTCCTTTGGTTCTTTTGCTCATGGAGGAAACGATGTAAGGTAATTCACAATGAAATGACATAACTTTTTTTTTCTAACATGCCAATTACTCGTATGGAAGATTTAACTCGCAAGTACTTTTTTATTGATTGGATTGTTATAGGCGATTTGGTTATAAATCGTTTATAAATTATCATTACGACACTCAACATGAATGATTGTTTTATAGTATTTTAAGAGTAGTTCGATTAATAAAAGAAAACTTGCGAAATTACATTTTTAGTTTCATTATAATTTATTGAAATTTTCTTTTAGCAATGCAATTGGACCTCTTATTGCTTTATGGCTTATCTACGATAAAGGAAGTGTCTTGCAACAGGATAGTACTCCTTGGTACATTTTAGTTTATGGAGGCATTGGCATTTCTATTGGTCTCTGGGTTTGGGGCCGAAGAGTAATAAAAACTCTTGGTGAAGATTTGACTAAATTAACACCATCAAGGTAATTTAAATGCAACAATAATTTAATTAATTAATTAAAATATTATTTTACTTAAATTGTAGTGGATTTACGATTGAAATCGGATCTGCTTTAACTGTTCTCACAGCATCAAAAATAGGACTCCCAATCAGCACGACCCACTGCAAAGTAGGGTCAGTTGTGTTCGTAGGATGGGTCCGATCACGACAGGGCGTTGATTGGCGACTCTTCAGGAACATTGTTTTTGCCTGGATCATCACATTACCTGTGGCTGGTGGCTTATCGGCGCTAATTATGTTTATTTTGCGGGAAGTCGCATTATAGCAAAAGATAAAATGGAAACTCAAGTGTTAATTATCAAAAATGAACCTATAGTTAATTGGTATGACCTTTCTGTTTGTAACTTCAGAATTCAATTCAACATTGATGGGGATAAAAGGAAAAAAATCTTTGCTGAAAATTTTTAACTATGGTTGTTTTAATGCTGGGCTTTGAGAGTAGTTTAGTGCGACTGTGGTATACCAACAAATTGATGCGCCGTTTGCGAGTTTATTTTTTGGCAATATATTTCTTCATACTTATATTATCAGAAATGATTAGGCTTAGTGTTTAATATTGAATCTATATAAGTAGTTTATTTTTTACACCATCCATTAAAATTGTTCATAAAATGTGCACAACATTATATCAAAGTTAGTTTACTGTGAAATTATTATTTTTATTGTAGGGTTTAATTTTGGTTTTATTTTTTAAAAACCGATTAAAAATTAAGGGACTATTGTTTCTGCATTTATCGATTATTTTTATACATGAAAATATTTGTTTACTTACAAGTTATAAAAACTTAATTTGCTTTATTTATGGAAAAAAGTTGTGCGTTAGGATTGTGGATTTATTTGCTTCTTTTCAATCTAAACCTAATTGGTTTACGTAATTTAATTTGAAGATTTTTTTTTGTTAAACGTGCAATTGATTTGGTTTGTAATCTGTACAATAAAACATGCGGAAAGAAAATATCATAAATGAAGAAAGTTTTCTTAATATACTGTACTAAATGATCTTGGCTTTGTTCCACGTTTGAAAAATAAAAAATAAATTTTGTAGTAAAACTTTATCACGTTTTCTTTTTTAATGACTTTTTATATGTTGAATACTTTCCGCTCAAAAGATGGCAGTGCGCAACACTTCCGGTGTTTTCTTTAGAGAAAGTTGTATGGTCGCCGTTACAAGAACGGTGTAACAACATTCTTTTTATTATAACAACGTATCTTACTTTCAATGAATCCCGACGTAGAAAATCAAATACGACAGAATGTATCTTGGTCTAAATTACCATTACATATAAAACAGGTAAAATTGCTTATCAAAGCACCATCAATCATTCTCTACGTTTCAGTTAATATATTTCTAATTTTTGATTATTTCTAAATCAGTTATTGGGAGATGCTCAGAAGGAATATGAAAAGTGTATATTTAATTTAAGTGTGCGTAATCAGTTGCGATTTAAAGGAAATTTAAGTGAGTATCGATAAGTGATATTTCACTTGCGGACATGTTGATTTACTAATTTAATGTTTGTATTCAGTTCGAACTGTACGGAAGGATGAAAAACTGTATTATGAAGAGTTATTACAATACAGCCGGGAACATTTGATGCTATTTCCTTATCATTTGTCTGATGTACTTGTCAAAGGAATGAGGATTACACCATTCCAATATTATTGTAATATTATTCAAGACTTAATGGAGCAAGAAAAGAGTTATGATTCTTTGCCAAACTTTACTGCTGCCGATTGTAAATATATTATTATTTTAAACATCCGCTAGCATGTTTTGTGAAATATTTCTTGTAGGTTTAAGACTTTTAGGCATTGGCAGAAATCAGTATATCGATCTTATGAATCAGTGCCGTTCGTCTAAGGTGACTTTTATAAAATAAAATAATTAATTAAGTTTTCTTATGTATTTTAATTGCTTTTATTTTAATTTGATAGAAATTTTTCCGTCGTAAATCTGTTAGAGAAATTATTCCTAGCAAACCTGTTGCTGACATAAACATCGAACCATGGTGGATCATTCAAATTGGCTATGTTACTCAAGATGATATTAAAGTAATTACCATACTATTTTCTTTTTCTCAAATACATAAAATTTTGTTTAGATGGTAACTGAATCTGAAAAACAAGTTATCGATCACATCATTGATATTGGTGCTGTTAAAGCAGGAGATATGAACGTTAAAGATGTACACAGTAAGGATAATGGAATCACATACATACCATGTGGAGATTTTGTTGTTCAAATTTGATATTGATTCATTTAGGTTTATATGCCAAAGGACTTATTTATCTAGATGTGCCTGTTAGTGATGAAGATTTCATAGTTGGTAAATTAAAAATAAAATAATTACAATAAATTTTTTTTATTTATTTATTAACTGTATTTGTTTATTTTAGTTCCCCCATTAGAGGGATTTGTTATGAACCGGGTTCTTGGTGATTACTTTGAAACCCTTTTGTACAAAATATTTGTTTCTATTGATGAACATACACCAGTTTCAGAAGTAAATAAGTAGTTTTACAAAATAATAAAATTATTTTAATTAATAATTTGTATTTTTATTTTTACATTAGTTAGCTAATGTTCTGCAAATTGATTTGAAGTTAGTTAAGGTATAGAGATAATTTTATATACATTTTTAATTAGTGGTAATTTATAGTAATTGTAGTAATTATAATAATAATTTTCTATTATTAGAATGCCATTTCCATGTACTGCCGTCTCGGTTTTGCCCGTAGGAAAAATTCAGATTTAGATTCCTACGAATATCACCCCTCGTGGGCTATTGAGAGGCGTAGAAATTCCAAACGGTAATTGAAAATTTAAATCAATGATTCATGATTAAAAGTATGGAATTTGATCATTTTAGAACGTTAAGTGAAGATCCACTTTTACTTGATTGGAGTACAGTTGAAAAGGTTACAACTGACTTAGGTGAAACGAGTAGCAAATCATCAGAAACTTTAATAGTTGAGGAGCAAGGTATGAGTAATCGGATTTATATTTGCTTATAATTTAAGATTATAATAGAAACATTACACCTGATTTTTTTTTAGAACAAAATAGTTCACCATCTACGGCAGCAAAAAAGATTGTATTCTTATTTGATGCCACTCTAACTGCATATCTAATGATGGGTAATTTATCGCCGGTTAGTTTCTGTTTTGTTTGTTTTTATTATTTTTTAATCTAGATTACTGCTTTAGGGTTTGAAAAGTCACGCTGTCACAATGTTTGAAGTTGGCAAACTCTCGGACGAATCGCTTGAAAGTTTAATGCAAGAATTAGACAAAGTTGCTGATATAGGAGAAGGCGAAGCTCAACGATATTTTGACCATGCTCTTACTTTGCGATCAACTATTCATTTTCTTCGCCATAATCGCAACTTATGTTTCGATACGGAATCTTCTAATGCGCCACTTGGTTTAGATTTAATTCGATGTGAAAGTTTATTAAGTTTGGAATCAGCTACTTGTGCAAGACTTTTAAATAAAAACTATGAGTAAGATTATGATATTTAAGTGCCTTTAAAAAAAATATATACATTTTCTATAAATTTATTTTTAGGCTTCTTGTGTCAGTTGCACCATTAAGTAATGAGGTTAGAACAGTTGGCGGTTCATCACCACCACATTTGGGTCCGCCAATTTCTGAAGTAAATTATGATAATAGCGATTTTAAATTTGATTTCTACATATTTTTTTGCTGATAGGTGAATTCTATTTGGTTTAAATTGTTTTTATATCACATGACCGGATGCGGACCGCCATCTCTTTTGTTAACTAAAGGAACAAGAATTCGGCGTTTACCAAAAATGTTTCATATGTTCGACCGATTGCTAGTAACAACCTGGGGTCACGATCCAGGTGTGCTCCCAGTATCTAATGTTTTGCTCACATTAAACGACGCTTTAACTCATTCCGCTGTATTGTTGCAAGTAAGCATAATATTCATTAACAAAATATCTGACTCAATAAGTCTTTTTATTTCTAAATTACTTTAAGGGTTACGGAGTAACTGCAGATGGCGAGTTGCAGTACATTCCCTTTCCAATGGACAACGGTGAAAACTCTGATTCAAATGGTTAAAAATTAAAAATTTGATGTTTATATATTTGTTTTAACTTTGTGTTTTATTTTTAAAGGCAAAGAAAGTGTAAGAGTTCATTCTGCAATTGCGATTTTGTGCAAAGAATTGGATCTGCGATACACATGTGGTTATGTGACAATGCTTAAGGTTTCGTCGAGCTCTTACACTGATGTCAGCAACAGAAATACAGAATTAGTAACTGAAAGCGGAGATTCAGCTCTGCTGCCAATTTTACCAGTGAATGGGTTTAAAGATGAATCATCAATTCATGTTCTCGAAGCTGAATTGGATTCACTAGATCTTGAAAAAAATATTACCCCTTCTCATTCAAAAGTTTCAAATAAGGTGTCAATGTCTGAAAAAGATTGGACTTTATTAGATTGCAATTTTGGTTTACCGTTGTTTGATGCACAGTTGAACAAACTTATATGTGACAGAATTTCCAATTTTAAACTATGTTCGAAGGAAAGGTAAAAATTTTATTCATACATTAACATAATGTGCTTACATACATTTTATAAAACTCTGATTTTCTTTTTTTTTTTTATAGTTTACAACATTTGACTGAATCGAGTCAAGAATTATCAGTTAAGTTATTGAATTTCATATCTGAATTCAAGGCAAGTAGTTTACATTTTAGTATGACAACTTTTTAGCTGCAATTATGATTAATTTTTTCTCATTGCAGTCAAAATTAATGGTGGATGCTACAAATTTAGTGGATAGTAAAAGTAACGAAACTGAAATTTCAGTTCCTTCAGTATGCCTTTCATTTTTTAAAGGCAAATTAAATGTTTGGGATGGCAGATGAAATTTTTTCAATTGAACAAATCAAGATTAGAAGCACTAAATTATAGTATATTACAAAGTTGTACATTATTATTATTGATTGTATAATGAAGTTTGAAATTTTATTTTATTTTCCCAATTTGTCTTTAATTTTTTCGATCACGGTACGGTATTTTCTAGCTTCAGCTTGTGCTTTCCAAGCTTCCATCCACACACGCCATAATTGCCCATTTTGAGCAGCAGTTTTGCCACAGTGTTGGTGGTCGTATTGAAAAACGTTTCGCAGACCACGATGAACTTCTAAGGGTGAATCAAGAAAAGCGTTATCTTCCAGATTCAATCTATCTAAACGTGATTTGATTGGACTGCATTTGTAGTCAAGTACATCACTAACGATCTGCTGCACTTTTTTTAAGTCATTTAGATACTGTCGTTCTTTAATTTCCTCCTCTTTTAAAAATTGGTGTAAATCCTTAGCAGTTATCCTTTCTTTAACTGGAGTTGTAAATGAGCCATCTGATTTTTTTTCATAAAAAGCAGCAATTGATGCTGAAAATATGAATATGATTTAGTTAAATTCAAATGACAAACGAACCAATACAAACCTATTAAGATTGGTGATATAAATGGTAAAGCGAAGTTAACAAACTGAACAAAGTTTGTAAATATTAAATGGAATCCTGCTCTTGCATCTGCAGCGAAACCGTCGCTAAAATTAATTGCCATTAAAATATCTGCGAGATAAATATTTTAAATTGAAAGAGAATTAGAAACAAACTGACAAAGAAGCGGAAAAATCATTTAATCAAACATTTTTTGTGATTTGACGCACTATTTATCCATCGGGAACCGAAATAATTTTATTTCTTTCAGTGCTAGATGATTGGATTTTAAGATGGTAGTTAAATCTCGTTTTAGCAGAATGAGATTTCACGAGATCGTAGTTATTGGTTGCTAGGCAGCAAATATCACTCAATTTTGATTTCGTTTAACACTTGCTTCATTCCATCCTTCTGGGCTCGGAAAAATTTTTCAAAATTTTAAATGATGAGTTCCACAAAGAGTACCCGTTCATCTACGATTTCATTTAAAACTGTTTCAGACTTGAGCTCCACTGTATCTTCGGTAATTGAAATAGTAGAATAAAATAAAATGTCACAAGTGGCTTTTGATTAACTGACGAAGATGCTATTGCGAATGTGTTTCAGTGTGATAGTGTTCGACCAGTACGAGGATCCAATTCCCCAAGTTCGATTGTTCAGACTTCTCTTGCTTGCGCCCAAAAAGCTGTACCTATAACTACTGTGCTTAATAAGGAATTAATTTACGGATGTTCGAAACACGAACTAGCTAACAGATCTATTCCAGAAGTATTTAGCTACGATGACAAAGTAACATTTCTTTATTCATACAATTAAATAATAAAAAAATTTATTTTTTTCAATTTTTATAGGCATTACGGTTTTTTGGTTATTACAAGGAGATCACTGAAGGTTCACCATATGAAAAATATTGTATTCATCCTCTGATTATAACTTACTGCTTAAAAAATAATACAATAGCAGTAAGAGAGAAACCATTTACACAAAATAGTCTTCGTGAATCTATGCTGAATATTAAAGGTTTGAAAATTAGATTTTTATTTACGATATTATATTTATGCTTTTAATACTTTTAGCAACAAGGATTATTAAGA
This sequence comes from Geophilus carpophagus, assembly GCA_034687075.1. Lineage (NCBI taxonomy): Eukaryota > Metazoa > Arthropoda > Chilopoda > Geophilomorpha > Geophilidae > Geophilus > Geophilus carpophagus. Next base: position 1,472 of record JAQFZN010000808.1, on the reverse strand, counting down.
ACAAGCAAGGAGAATTTTACCATTGGAAGGATTTGAATATTGGGATTACAGTATCATTTTACTGCCGAGATATCCGCATTGTAGACTGTGATGAATGGACGAATGTAAAACAGTTGTATTTGCTTCTTAGATCTAATGTATAAAATAATATAACATTTTAAAGAACTTTTATAAAAGCAATGGGATTAATATGGGCCCAATTGAAGAAATTCCTCTAGACCCTTACACAGAAAAGCATGTAACTGAACGCCGTGCATGGTCTTTTCTGGAAAACACGACTGAACTATTAGGTGCAAGTGACAGATTTAAATTCAGAGAATACGAAAATAAAGCACTTCGGTTTTATTGCTTGCGAAAGGATCCTGATTCTGGGCGTGGAGTGAGGCCATGTGTTCTTATGGTGTTTACATTTTTTTAGACATAGTCTTGAGAAAAAGAAATAATTCTGATTTCTTTTGTTTAGTATTATTTATCCGATTTAACAATAGATTTATGTGACAGTAAAAGCTCAAGTCATCCAACTGACTTCGATTATGATTTGTTGCCACCTTTTATTGAAAGAAAAAAAATTTTAAGAGATATTAATGATAATCAGGGTGGATATTATGAGCCTAAAGATTTGATAATTGGCAATACAATATATATATTAGGCGACAAGTATCTGATTTATGATTGTGATCAGTTTACTAAGGATTATTATCATCATAAATTGGGAATTAGAGATCTTTGTGCAGTGCAAGTACAGTTGCCTGAAAAATTGAACACCAATGGAGTAAGTTAAAATATATAAAGAAATTGTTTTAAATTGAATTTGATACTAAAAAGTTTTATCGATTTTAAAGTTGATCTTTCCACATCGGAGTTGGGGAACAGTTGTTGACACATTTAAGAAACCTTTAACTACTAAACCACCACCTCATCCAACTAGGAAAAAAATTTCTTGGGAACAGAAACATGCAGGCATTATCTTCAATTATTCTGCGCAAATGGTAGTTTGAAGTAAATACGTGAGTTGTAATTTTTATAAATAAAAATATTGATTATTTTTTTAGGATTCTCCCATTACTGAAGAAAAGCTTAGAAAGTTTACAATTCGTTGTCATCTCGACAAAAAGACACTTAGTATTATGGAATTGCCTACTCCTGGTTTCAGAGGTGGATTATTTTTATCTCAACGTCGTGTTCAGAAGACGAGAGAAGATTTCTGTGACGATCGACAAAATTTTCTTACATATCTGGTTTTTTCTTATATTTTTTATTTTTTGAATTTTTTAAGATAATTATTTCTGTATATGTACGTAGGATTTTATGCCCGGAACTACTGTGAATGTTTTGGGGCATAGGTTTATGATATTGATAGAAGATCCTTTTGTTGAAAAGTATAAGAAATCGCATCCAGAATTAACTCCAGGTTTGTTTGTTTTTTAAGCCACCATATTTTGTAGACTAAGATAAAAAATAATTACATTGTT
>JAQFZN010000807.1:0-22631 GCA_034687075.1 Geophilus carpophagus | reverse complement strand
TTTTTTTTCAGTGATTTTAAGAAGCATTTTTATTCATTTTCTCGTGTTGTTAAAATGTTGGCCATTTTAGATTGTCTTATCAGCTTGGCGGAAGTTGCGAAACAAACTTATTACTGCCGGTTGAATTACCATGAATTTAATATCAAATTTAAAAAACAAAAGATTTAATTTTAATTTTTACAGACCCCTTCTCGTAGAGCATAATAACGTATTACACATCGAAGAAGGTCGACATCCAATTGTATCACACTATTTACCTATAGGAACACAATATATTGCAAACGAAACACTTCTAGATGTAAATAAATAATTTTATGCTGAAATCTAGGTAGTATAATAACAAAACTTTTATATTAAAGGAAGAAAAGAGATGCATGATAATTACTGGACCCAACATGGGTGGAAAGTCTTGTTACATTCGTCAAGTTGCTCTTATTGTGATTATGGCTCACATCGGTTCGTACGTTCCAGCTAAAGCTGCAGTGATGAGTGTAATTGATGGCGTTTACACACGGTAAAATTGAATGTTATTAATGGGAATTGTTACTTAATATTTGCTTTCTGAATTGCAGAATGGGTGCAAGTGATGAAATGTTTAAAAATAGAAGTACATTTCTATCTGAATTGCAAGAAGTTTCTATAGCAATGAAACAAGCAACTTCAAAATCTCTTGTCATTTTAGATGAGTTAGGAAGAGGAACAAGTACTCACGATGGAACTGCTATAGCATATGCATGTCTTAATTATTTTTTAAACGAAGTGAAATGCTTTACGCTTTTTGTAACTCATTACACAGTTTTAAGTGAATTTGAAAAAATGTATCCTAAAAACATTGAAAATTTTCATATGGCTTTTGTTACTGATAAGTCAGGTATTATAAAATAACTTCTATTTTGACAATTTATTTATTACATTTATAATTTTTATTTTCATTTTGTAGATGGTGATACTGAAGGCACGCATGAGTCGGTTACTTTTTTGTATAAACTCACTAAAAATGTCAGCAGTGGAAGTTTTGGTTTAAATGTTGCTCAATTAGCTGGAATTCCTACGAGCGTTGTGAATAATGCTGCTAAACAGTCGAAGAAAGTTAAAGAAGAATTTGAAAACAAAAAGTAAATTAATGTTGAAATATTTTTAATAATATACAAATAAGTTACACATTTGTGTATTTGATTTTACAGAAATTTACATCACATTTTTAGGCAGTTATGGAATGAAGATAATCATGCACAGGAAGATTTCGAACAGATTTGTAAAAATATTTTTGTATAAACAATTCCATGTATAAATAAAAATCGTATTTAATGATCAGTTAATTTTTCACAACCATTTCTATGGTAGATTAAACTCTCATTTTCAACTTCGTACAATCCCATTTGCACTCCTTTAACGACAATGTCAGGCATATCATCTGAATTGAGAGGCGCAGAAAAATATTCAGGTTTAAAGATAACTACGTGTTGGTGAGAAATTGGTTCGGATCTCCAATCAATATCATCTTTTACACTGAAATAATTATGATGTTAGAAACTTAACGAAAATATGCAATTTTTCATATCACTTACTTGGCAACACTTGGCAGTGGTATTCCTAAAAATAATAAAAGAGGAGTTGGCGTTGGCGATACTTGTAATAAAGCTTGCAAATAACTTTCCAAGCCTTTTCTTCTTACTTCTAATTCTCTTGTATCCAATTTAGTTAACTGTTTTGGTGGAAACTTGGGCGTGCTTGAAAGATGTTTTTTTAACTGAAAAAAAATATTTAAAATAAATCGGCACAAAACAGCTTATTATAATTTTTAAAAATATTTACCTTTTTGTGCAGCTCAAGAAAGGCACGATATCTTTCTTCAAATTTGTGTAATTTTCCTGACACATAAACATCGAGTTCATATACCTAAAAAAACAAAATTATTTGAAATCTTTATAATTTGAATTTATTTCATTCGTTATTATTTACGGTGTGAGCTTTCTTATTGGGTTCTTCCACCGCTCGGTAACGTGGAATAAACACTTTAATCATCTTTTTATAAAGAGTTCATGCACATCGCTCTTATCATTTAATAAAAAACGGCAACACCTACGGTAGTGTTAAAAGAACAAATTTATTTATTTAACCTACAAATAAAATAGCTTTATGAAGTTATTTACATCTTCATTTATTGCTTAATTTTCGATAGTGTAAACAAATGATTTTTTTTTATAAATAAAAATATAAAATAAGAAAAGATAGGATACATTAGATTGAGTCATTGAAGGTTTCCGTAGTTTTCAAACTGATTACGTCACGAAATCCAAAACATTAATGGTAGACTGCCTTTTAAATTTGATTCTATGTGAGTTTTGGAAAACAGTTTTTGAATAAAATATGACAGAAATGCAAAAACACATTCAATCAAATGATCAAGATCAGCATCCGAAATCTACGACGAAAACAGAACAATCGTAAGCATTTCAATCTCGAGAATACGTTTATCTATGAAAATAACATTAAATTTTGTGATTTTTGTTATCACTACTTCTATTTTTATATATTTAGCCCTGGCTCTGGTAGTCCTAGAAGGAATCAAGAAATTCATTACAATTGGGTAGATGTTTCTAAAGATTTTTTCGCAGCTACAGCTGGTAGGTGAAAAACTTTGTAAAAGAAATTAAATAACACTGAATAAATTTATTTGGATTTTTTCAAATAGAGTTGAAATTGGGAGAACTTTTTCATGATGAGATGTAAGTCTTTAAAATATATTTCTATATATTTGTGAATAAATTAATGATTAATGTATTAATAGGTTTGGCCTATTTGAAGCAATGTCAGCGATTGAAATGATGGATCCTAAAATGGATGCAGGAATGATGTGTAATCGTGGCAGTAAAAAAGCACTTAATTTTGACCAAGCTGTCAAGGTAGTTAAAATAAAATTAAAAAATTAGATTTGAAATCTAAAATTAAAAAATAATTTTATTTTATAGACTGGGAGACTAAAACTGAAAGGTTTTACAATGGCAGAGCAAATTGGCATTATCGATGCAACTCTTGCATGTCTGGTAAGATTTTTTTATAATATTAATTTGATAATAAATATGATATTAACTTGTTATAAATTTTAGGTGACATGGTTAGAAGGTCATTCATTAGCCCAAACAGTATTTACCAATCTTTATCTGCACAATCCAAATTTGGTCGAAGATAATTGCATCAAAGCATTTAGTACTTGTATTTTAAAATTAGTGGATATTATTAGAGAATACATAAGTCGTGCGGGCGTTTTTGAAGAGGAGGATTTTCAACCAATTATTTATGGTTATGAATTGGCTAATGATATATCTGATATGAAAGTTACTGTTATGATGCGAGATGCTGAGGATGAGTTACAAAGAAAAGTCAAAGTAAAAATATGAAAATTTGATTTATAAACGAAAATATTAAAATTATAAATTATTATTTTAGAATACTAGGAGTAAGCAAGGCGAACAATGGGAAACAGAAGCTCAGAATCAAGTAAATTGATTTAAATTCGTGAAATAGAATCTTTAAATTAATTAATATTTTTAAATTTTTTTTTAGCATAGACATGCTTCAGCTCTTTTTTCTCGGATGAAATTTTGCCGTTTATTTTATCAAGCGTTATTAACATTTGGCAAAAAAGTATTTAGCAAATTTAGCAAAACATACTTTTTAAAATTTGATTTTAATTTCGATTTATTTGAAATAATTAGACATCAGCAATTGATGAAATCCAAAAGTTTCTTGTACATTGCGGTGAATTAATACCAACCCTCGACGCAACGACTGATTTAGGAATTCAGCCTGAATCTAAAGAGGAAAACGGAAATAAGGGTTTGTAAATTTAATTTATTGTACAATTTAAATAATAAAAATGCAATTTTGTATCTGCAGCTGATTATCCTACAATTATGGGGTTTGAACCTCTCGTAAATCAAAGACTCTTACCTCCGACTTTCCCAAGATACACGAAAATAAAAAGTAGAGAGGAAGCAGTGGATTATTTTGAGGGTTTAATCAATCGATTACGTTTAATTTGCAATGTTGTCAACTACACTACATTTCATGCAGCTTTGGTATAATTCAATAATTTTATTTTTGGAAATTGTAATGATTTAATTTTTTATTTTACAGGATTTTTTTGGAGAATTTAGTAAGTTATCTCCTTGTGTATTATCTAGATCTCTTCTACAAGTAAAAAAAATTAAATTGACAATATAAAAACAATATTTACACATTTTTTTAAACTTTTAGCTTCTATACCTGCCAAATACCGAAGTCAATTATTTGTTAGTACCACTTACAATTAAGGTTTTCGGAACGGATTTAATGACTGATGTTTTACGTGAAGGAGCTCGAGCATTTATATCTCCACCAGTATTTGTACCAAAGTAAGCATGATTAAAATTGTAAAATTGACACTTTAATGTAATAGTTTATTTTTATTTATACATAGATCACGTCTTATGTTAAATGCTCAAGCAAAAGAATACGTAGACACCTTTTTGAATCGTTGTGTTCGTCCTTTTTGCTTTTTAATTAAAATATCTGGACATAATCGTGCAAGGCAACGTGATAAACTTTCTCACATTTTAGAAGATTTAGCCAATCTTCAAGATGAGGTTTTTTAAATTACAATTACTTTATAAACTGAAAATAATTATCTATTTATTTTATTAAAATCAGGCTGATAAGGTGGATGCATTTCTTCACAATTTGTCTTTAAAATCTGAATATCCACGTCAACATTTAGCATGTTTTGGAACATGGATATTATATCACACATTGCGAGTTATGATACATTACGTTCTTACTGGGTTTGAATTAGAATTATATAGTACACATGAATATCACTACGTTTTTTGGTAAATAAAAAATGTTTAAATGTATAAATTTATAATGATTATATTAATTTAAAATTTCTAAATTGAATTTTAGGTATCTTTTTGAATTTTTATTCGGATGGATGGTGTCTGCACTTTCGAGAGCAGACAGTTTTTTATTAGAACAAGAGGCCTATATAGAGCAACAAAAAGGTCGCAGTGCTAAGAAAAAAAATAAAAAGAAGAAACTAAGACCACACGGAAGAGAAATTACATTATATCAAGCATATCAAAATCTTTGTGGCGGATATTATAAAGTTTGATTCGATTTTGTTTATTTAATTTTGATTTATCAATTTTATTTTTATTTTCTATTTTGTAGGCTTTGATTGGATTTTCTCTAGGAGAAAAGCTGAAGAAAGGAGAATTTGTGTTCGATTGCGAACAGGTGCGTTATGAACATCGATTTGCACCTTTTGGTAGTGTCATGACACCTCCACCAGTTCAATACAAACAATTCCGCGAAATGACAGATTTAAATCGTTATGAAACGCGACCAAGTGCTGAAGAAATGTACTTGACATCGTACAAATATTTTCATCAAGCGAAATGTTTGTTTGAAAATGTGATACCCACAAACGATGAAGTAATTTTATAAAATTTATTTTGGATTTTTGTATTTTTATCTGATTTTTATTGAATTTTTGTTGTTTTAGGTAGGAACATTAGTAAAAGTTGCAAAAACAAACTTTGTGGTGATGAAACTTTTATCTGGAGGTCATAAAAAGGAATCTAAAGTAACATCACTTATTTTTTTAAACATAACTCTAGATAGATAAACTTAAAAAATGTAATATTTTTTTAAAGGATCCACCGGAATTTGATTTCAGCCTACATAGAAACTTTCCAGTTATAAAAATTATTTAATATTTATTTTTTGATTACATTTTATCAATTAATGTAATGAGTTTTTAAGAATTAAAAATGACATCACATGAGAACATATATCGATTCCTTAGGACTTAAATTCCTCCAGGGAATTAATTGGCCTAAGTAACTTATAATATCAAAACATCCAAACTCGATGTCAAGAACTTTCTCATGGAAAACTGTTGCTTCTAATCCAACACAACCATGAAGTTTACGCTGATTGATGACCATGTCGTGGAACTTAATACAAATACTTGCAAATTTTACATCAGGTACTTTAAAACATATCGGAGGTGGGTTGCTTGCTAAATGTACATAATTGGATTCGAATAAAACTATTTCAGATTGATATCTGTTTAATACATACCAGACACTGTTTTATTAAAAACAATTTTTCCTCTAATTGATACTGTAAAGTCAATGCCCATTTGCTCAGGCACATAGGTGAAGTTAACACATACTAAAATATAAAAAAATTAAAGATTTTAAACTCAACTGCTACAAATATTAAATACCTGTAGTGTTCAAATGAAGTTTTCTCTCGTCTACATGTTTACAGCAACCACAAGTGTGAGTCTCACAATGACATAATCCGTTGTCTTCATATAACAAACATAGTGATTAAATGTTTAATAAATATAGAATTAAGTTGAAATACTTGCCATTATTTCTGTTTTTCAATTGAGCATAAATGTTAATTGAAAATGTGGTGAAAATACAACAAATGAGAAATAACTTCATTTCGAACATAAAATCAAACTAAATAATTTCCTATGTATGTTCACACTATATTAGCAACTAATTCTACTTGTCCTTGAATAATTCACAGAACTAGATATAATCTAAAATATTATTGACATATTTCTGACGATTTACACCTTAACTAACATCTAAGACTTCCTTATCCAGCTCCACCCTGAAATATAAATAAAAAGAAAGAAAAGCTATTTTATTTTATTTTGTAAATAGTTTAATATTAAAAAAATTCATCAATTTATACAGCATTATTTGAATTCGATTTCAATTTACAGTGCAATACAATTTTTTAACTTAACTATTTTAAAAAAATTACTTTAAATTAAAGTATATATCTACAATGTTTTCTCAACATTTAATCAAACGCAAACAAATCTAGATTATAAAAGATGACATCACACAAAAACAACTTGCGGTATCTCGATTTGATTCAAGCGGACAAGTGAATAATGTGTGTAATTTCCAATATTGAAACATCCTAGCTCGTAATTACCAACTTCTACATGACCAAGTCGAGCTTCTAATGCAACACAACCATGAAGTTTATGGATTGACACATCCATGTCGTGGAACTTGATGCAAATGGCAGCAAATTCCTTCAAATAAGGTACACCAAAACAAATCGGTGGAGGGCTTCGTGCTATTTAAAAATAAAATACATTAGGCAACAGGAATAATAAATATACATTTAAATATCTGGATAGATACCTGATATCGTTTCATTATAAACTGTTTTATTTCCAATGGTCACAGTGAAAGAAATCCCAATATCATCGGGTAGATAAGTCAAATTAACACATACTAAAACAAAAGTAAAACTGAATTATTTTTCTGAAAACTTTTCTTTTTAAATTTTACCTGTGTTATTTAAACCAATTTTTTCTATTTCTAAATGACTACAGCAACCACAAGTATAATTCTCACACTCGCAGTATCGATTAGCTTCACTTCCATCCTCTATAAATAATGCAATAAATATCGTAATTAACATTTAACAGTTACATGACATAAATAATGAAGTTTAATTCTTGCCAGTAATTAAGTGTCGCCCTCGAGCGTAACCAACGAGGCAAATTATGGTAAAAATACAAGAAATGAGTGTCTTCATTGGAATGGATTATATAAAAAGCAAACGATAATTTTTGGTTAATACGCAGAAATGTTACTGCATCTTTTGCACAATCTTGACAACCGACCTCATGACTTAAGTCATGACTATCTATAGTAAGAAGACCCACACGCTGCTGTAAAATGTGATTCTAAAATTTCTTGAAGATTGCCACTAGATGGCAATAGCTACGCATAACATATACAACTACCTTAGCATTAACCACCTAAGAAATCACTTGAATTTTATTACTTTTTCTTTGTTTATTTTATTTCAATTTTTGTTAAAGTTTAAGATAAAAAACAAGCAAAGTTTTTTGTTTATTAAAATGTTATTAATAATTTTAAAAAATTATCAAATCAATTAATAATATTAATAATAATACTAAATATCTTAAAGCATTGTATTAATTATTTACATATTTACATATTAATAAAATGAGTAAAAATGAGTAAAAATTATGTAGCCTCATTCCACTATTTTTACTCAACTTTAAAAACTACTAAAAAAAATTTTAAAAAAACATTAAAAACTAATTATGTAACATAATATGCAAGCAAGCTGAACCTACAGCTTCCACGAGATTTCATTATTTCCTAATACAAATTATTTTCTTAGTTTTTAATTGTCGTTTTCAAATGTTAACATTTTTTAAAGTTTTTTTTAATAGTTTTTTTAATAGTTTTTAATGTTTATTTAAATAGTTTTTAAAGTTTTTTTAATTAGTTTTTAATGTTTTTTTTTAAGTTTTTAAAGTTTTTTTTATTTTATCAGATTCTAACAATTATTTGGCAATTTTTTAACAAAATTTCTAGCTTATACAGTAAAGATTGCTTAACATAAAATTGTATTCTAATGCAAAGTGTATTTTTCATTTTTGACGTCCCTATAAAAAAAAAGTAAAAATGTCACCTCTGAACGCTGACACCCTAATGCAGTGCACCTCCTGCATCCCAGTTTAGTAATTTTTAATTATTTTAGTTCTTTGACTATTTTTGTTTTAAAATTTTAAAATTTATTTAGCAGTAATTCTAACTCATAAGACAACAGAAATAATCATTTTAAATTTTTATTTTACTACTTATCTTTATTCTGAATGTCAAAAACTTCTTTAGATATGCATGAAAACTGTAATTTCTGTCATGCGTAACCAGCGGACACTGGTGTCAGAATTTGGCAAAATCACAGTATTTTTTGCCTAACAGTTTGCCCTATCGAGTGTGTGGGTCTTTTTACTATAGGTAGTCATAATCAAAAGTTGATTAAATCAACTAGTTGAAGAATGCGCATGCTCAGTACAATGTAGCGCGAATTTTAAATCCTACATTATGAGAAACAGCATTAAAAATACAGCACATATTTAATATTTAATATTTATCTTGTTTTTTTTTTGTTTTCCTCTGGTTTCAATGTTTTGGCCGCCCCTCTGTTGACAACATTAAAGAATGAATTCGGTTGTTTTTTTTGGCTGGAGTGTTTTCATTAACATCTAATATTTTTTTTTATTCTTAACAAATTTTGATTAAAAAAATTAATTTTAATATTATTTTTAAACCGTATATAAAAATCGATGTGAAATTGATCGCTTTACATATCTTCTCTATACACGACAGCTATTTACATATAAATTCTTTTTCTGCTCTATCATCATTCTTCTTTAATATAAATTCAAAGGTTCGTTTAACTCTTAGGTTTCAATAATATTGTTACAAGTGCTTGAGAAATGTCAATCTTTTTATTTAAAAAAATGAGCTGGAATTTAATCAACTCTAGAACCGTTTATCATGAATATTTATTCTTTAGTACAGTTACATTGCATCAAATTAATAATACATAAAAGCCACGATGCTTCAGGCAAAAGATTTGGTGATTTTTATTATTCCAGATCAGTTGTAAATTCACAATTGTGATAGAAAAAGAAAGTAGGTATTGATCTCAAAGTAGCACATGACAGCATCTCATATCGTTTGAACAAGGTCAAATAATATAAAAAGAAAAAATATAGAAAGCATTTATTGTGCTCTAATAATTAATTTATCGTTATCTTTTAAAAATATTTTATTGTAATTAATGCAATAAGGATGTAATTCATGAGATCATTTATTAATGTAATCTAACACTAGTCGGCGCTGTTTCAGGCCCAATAATCTTTCACAAAATCGCTCACTTTATTTTGGTTAATCACGTGCTAGTTTTAATTTCCATCATAAATCAAATCTTATAGCTCTGCAGACCAAATTAATAGTTATTTACATAACCATAGAATAAATTTTATTTCAATTTGAACATGGCAGTTTTTTTTTTAGATAATTATTATACAAAAATATTCAGTTATCACAAATATCGCATTTTTATTAGAACATTACAATTCAATTGAATTCAAATGATTACATTATATGGATCGTGCACTCACTTCAGCGATAAAAGTTTGAAGAACTCTGTAATACATAAGCGGACCAATCACAGCTCGAATTCCTTCACACGCATCAAATAATAATTTGTAACGAGAAAACTGATTGGCTAAAGAGCAGTTTCTCACTAAATTTTTATCACTAGATGCTACTATCTGTACAAGCGCAGGATGCACATTAAGGAAAATCATCCATTAGTGATGCCTGGCGGTGTGTTCAAGATGGCGGACAGCGACTCGGACCGGAGTCCACCTACTGAAAACGATTCGATGCCGTTAGGTCCGCGAGTGGTAACAATTTATAAAAGTGAAACGGGATTTGGATTTAATGTACGAGGACAAGTGAGTGAAGGCGGACAATTGAGGAGTATTAATGGAGAACTTTATGCACCGTTGCAACATGTCAGCGCTGTTCTCGAAGGCGGTGCGGCTGAAAGAGCTGGAATTCGCAGAGGAGATCGTATTCTCGAAGTGTAAGTAGAAAATTGGTTATGAATTAACATGCAGCTGCCCAATGAACCGACCTGCTATTATCTAATATTGATATAAATGTTGAATATGAAAAGAGAAGAATGCGATTATGCTCTTGTCATGTGACGGATTAGATTACTATTATTTGAGATTATTTTACACATTAATTAGATTATGATTTATCTTTAATGGTTTTGATTTTCTGATTCTTTTTAGAAATACAATTAATGTAGAAGGAGCTACTCATAAACAAGTGGTGGATTTAATTAAATCAGGTGGAGATGTGCTCACCCTCACTGTCATATCAGTCACACAAAAGGTAAAAAATAAATAAATATTTATTTGTTAATTTAATTATTATTTTTAAAAAATGTTTTTTTAATGTAGGAAGCTGAGAGATTAGAACCAAGTGACGAATCTTCGGGATATTCATGCATTGATTACACTGAAAAGCGTTCCTTGCCAATTTCAATACCAGATTATAATTTTGTAGAAAGAAATGGAGAGAAATTTGTGGTAAATTTAAATATTTTTTAAGATTTTTATATTTTATTACTAATTGATGTTTACTATAATACTTTTTTCAGATATTTAATATATATATGGCAGGCAGACATTTATGTTCAAGAAGATACAGAGAATTTTCAAATCTCCATAATAACTTGAAAAGAGAATTTGTAGATTTTAATTTTCCTAAATTACCTGGTAAATGGCCTTTCGCTTTATCCGAGCAGCAACTAGACTCAAGACGTAGGGGACTGGAACAGTACCTAGAGAAAGGTTTTCTGTTTACATTTGAATTTTTTTTTCTTGTGTTTCGTAATAAGTTATTAATTAATGATTTAGTGTGCGCTACTCGGGTCATTGCGGAGAGCGATATTATGCAAGTTTTTTTAACTGATTCGGATGAAGATGAAGTAATAATTTTTGAATTTAAATTTGACCTACTTTTTGAAAAATATATGAAATTAATTTTTCTTTTTTCAGGGAAGTTCAGCGGAAGTAGATTTGAAAGTTCTATTGCCAGACAGGAGTGTAATAGTTGTTACAATTAGGAAAAATTCAGTCACCGAAGAAGTTTATAAAGTATGTATATATGAAAAATCAATTAATTTATATATTTGTTACATTAAATTGATTTTAAATTGCAGATAGTAATTGACAAAATTGGAATGGCAACAGATATTTCGAAATATTTTGCTCTTTTTGAAATTGTTGAATATAATTTCGGTAAATTTTCTTAATTTTTAAAAATTTTATCATATTAACTACAGCAAAAACTGATTTCTTTTTTAAATTAACAGAGCGAAAAATACAACCAAACGAATTTCCTCACAATTTATACATCCAAAATTACAGTACAGCTACATCGACATGCATAACACTACGCAAATGGCTTTTTACCCTACACAAAGAACTCGAGCTTAGTCACGATGATTTAGCTGTAACTTACATCTTTTGGCAAGCGGTTGATGATGTAAACCGAGTCCAAATTAAAGCTAACGATAAATTATACGAATTAAAAGCTTTGCAAGATGCATCGCGTAAACACGAGGTATTAAAAATACATAATAATTATTTATTTGTTTTATTTCTATATATTCATTCTATTTTAACAGTATTTAAAACTTGTGCGGACTCTTGAAGGTTACAATGAGATTTCATTCCCGCATTGTATGTGCGATTCTCGTAAAGAAGGTCATGTAATTGCTTCGTTTGGAGTAAAGACGTTCAAAATGCAAGCCTGCAAGGATGATGGCACCCTTGAAGTCGGTATTGAATGAAATAAATTTGAATTTTTTAAGTAATGGATTAAATTTATTTACAGTCTCAAGTGATTGAATTTGACTGGGAATCTATTAAAAATTGGGATGTAGATGATGAAGGAATGGCTTTCAGCTTCCAATATGTTCGACCTGAAAGGAGGCCTCGATGGGTTAAAATATTCTCGCCTTATGTTAGTATCATTTTAGCAATTGTATTTAGAATTACATTACTAATGAAATATTCTTTTAGTATATTTTCATGTTTGATTGTTTCGAGCGAATCCATCAAGAAAAAAAATGGAAATTAAGTTAAAAGGTTACTAAACGAATAATTATTTATTTATTTTAAAGATATTAATTCTTTTTGTTGTCACTAGATTGTAGTGCCAATCAATTTAAAAGGTTAAATGAGATGCCATTTAGAGAAATTGTTGTTCATTGTGAATGAACATTTACAATTTTTTTCCAATTTATGTGGGAAGATATCAACAAAATTGAATTAAAATTCCCTTTTGATACACCGATGTCATTGACCGAAATATTCCAATGTCTAATATTTTTTTTCCAGCTCCACAATCAATTTTTCTTTTCTTTTGGAAATTGCTTAAATATTTTTTATAGATAGAGAAAATAACACAAGTTATTTGATTATCATTTCACTGCTCAATTGTTCTGGAACTTTTGGTGAAACTTTTTTTAAAATAAAATTAAATTGCAAATTTTAAAAAATAATAATAAAATGAGATTTAACTTAGATAAAAATATTAGTATGTCTAGTCAGCAATTTTGTTCTTGTGTGACATCAACCATCCCTTATATTCTCCTATTTGAGCAGCGGATGTATTTATTTCTCTCTAATTTAGGATTATTGATTATTATTATTATTATTATTATGGTGATTAACTATAAATTGTATTATATTATTGATTTAGTGTATTTTTTTGAGATTATACAACCTTGTACATTTTCTTTATCTTGAATATTGTAATTAAACGTTTGAACCATCTGCTTTTTCTTAATTTTTCTTTTTATTTGGATTTTATCAACATTTATTAATTAATCTAAAATTTAAAAAAATAGTGTTCAAAATGTATTGGAAAGAAATTAAAGCTGAATTGTGATGATATCTTATCGGGGGAACAGGATATTTAGTCGAACATTGATCTTGGTCAAGCTGAAATTAATTATCCAGAACCGGAGCTTCTGGCCAGTTTGAACCAGCTGCGCATTACCATCAACGTGATGGCCAAGTTATAAAAGAAAAATACCATTTTGTTGATTGGTTCTGACTAATTCGCACTTTGGTAAAAGAGAGTTTACGCAATTTTGTGGGCGCCATATATTTTGCCAGTTGCTCGAGGCTCCACCATCCATTTGTGTGACCAACGGCCAAAGCAGTTTACATGGCTTGGCAGATGAATTCATCAAGGGTAACAGCTGTTCTTGAAATCCAAAGTAACCTAGCTTGGTATATTAGCATAATTTTTATTTATGTTGAATAAAAAATAAAACTTTTGGAATAAAATATTTTTATGCTTTTGTTTGGTTTTATTCGATAAGAAAATTGAATTAAATTTTTGAAATTCTGCCAAATTAACCTTTTCACACTTGTTTACTTGCATTTTTCTATAATCATTAAATTTTTTTAATCTCGCTAAGTTTTACGGAGTAATATTTAAATTTCCCACAAATTTTTAAAATTTATTTGTGGTATGTACAAAACGGAAATTTTAATAATCCAAGAAGCAATTATACTTTAAATATCTTCATTGTCTTTTATTGAAATAGCTAACCAGAATTTAAATTATAATACTTTAAATAAATATGATGATTTAATAAATTACAATTACAAAATCAGAATCAGCTATTAAAATTTTAAATCTAACTCGTGGACATACGACGCTTTACATAATGGACCGTTTGCGGTGTCACATCTTGAAATTACTTAATGTGATTGTGTAAATGTTACATTGACTATTTTCTAATCCGACATAATAACAAATCCATGACCATCTATCTGATTGATGCGGTGAGTAATTCATTTTAATTCAATGTAAATTTTATCAGCATTCATGTCGACAGATGTCCATTAGACATAAAAAGTAGAAACAAGTCACATCTGTTGAGCAATTGTAGCACAATTGCTGCCATTTATTACTCATATTTTCAACTGATGTCGGACATACTTTTATGTATAAAAGCAGTGATTTAATTTTTACGATGCCACTCTTCTTTTTACGTGACAGTGACTTGTTTTAAAAGCGACTTTATTTACTGTCAGCAAACAGCACTACGACCGTCACCATTACTGATACCCTAACATCAATAATGCAACTTGTGCATTATTGATAAAGTTGAAATAGATACAACCATATACTTAAGACTGCTTTGATTTGTTATCATGTCTACCACATATTGACAAATCAAGTTACAGTTCGGTAACGTTTCTATATTATTCATTGATTGAATCAGTAGTTGCAATATGACTATTATACTTCAGTTAAATATCTCATCTCGGTTACATCACAAACATGCGCAAGATATTTATTTCCCATTTCTACAAAATTAACTATAACTTAATGTAAAAAATTCTTAGAAATTCATTTCAACCATAAAATCCAATTCCAATTATAAAACTGAAATTTAACGCAAGATGGTTCCAATTACAATTAAATCGACAACTGTTGTTAATTCCTCTCTTCCATACCTAATTTCCCAAATGATTGCTAATAATCAAAATTAAAAGTTAGTATAATCAGTGTAAATAAACAAATAAACAATTTTGATTAAAAAGAGTAAAACAGTTATCAACATTGTTGTCCTCGTTTGCTTGTAGCATGTGATGTACGACGCATGTCCAGTCGTCCAATTTGCTCGTATGGAACGTTGCGGTGAGCCAACGTCTTGACAGCGTCTTGTTTGGTCCAAACTTCTTTCTTTGCACAACCAAAGGACGAAGCGAAGGGAGTTGGGGACATGATTAATCGCACACGCATCATGGTCAGTATGAAAGCGAGCGAAGCTCAATCTATCACTGATTTGCCAGCCGAGGCCGAGGCCTCAGTCATTTATTTGGGACTTAAGCGCAATCAGACGATGATCCCCGAGCGTGTGCTGCGGGACTCGCTCGTGGCTCTTCAATCTACCCTTCCCCTCCTTCTCCGCGCCCCACGGCCCTCGTTAGCGGCCCCGCCCCTTCCGCCCGAGTGGCGGCGTCGCCTCCAATTTACCACACCATTGCGCAACCGCTCGGTCCAGCGGTTCCTTGGGGCCTTGTCCCTTGTTAGCGGGCACCAGGTGCATCAGATTCTCCCCTCTTTCGCAACCCCTTTCCTTCATCACTTGACGGATCCATCTTTCTTATCTATTTATTCAACCGTTTCATATGCAGTCATGTGGATTTTGGTAAAAAAGTAAACATTTGCTCAAGTATTTGTTTATTTTTAATGTCGGTTAGCTTCATTGAGTTTATCTTAAACCACAGTATTTGAGTGACCATACGCAAACACGTTAACCCGTTGTGTACTGCGGACATGGCCTCGAACCGATTGAAGCATGAGCTAGAAGGAGGCAGTGTCTTGTAGAGGACCCCATAAATCATTCATTTCACGTTGTTGGCATCACTTAATTACACACCTCAAGCTTCTCTAATTATTCTCGATCCTTGTGGGACCTAAGTCGTGTAACAATCTTTGACAAATGTCATCGTGAACAATAACAAAAAGTTGTCAGTTTATTTAAATTAAAAAGAGAAATAAAAAGCGTTGATTCTTAAATACACTTGTTTAAATAAGACAATAGTAATTAGATGTTTTCTCGGATAAATCCCAGGTGAGATCAGCCATTTTTTCTTTTCTTTTCGCTTGTTGAGGTCGTTAATTGCGTTCAAACAACTTTTTTTTACTTTGTTTATTTTTTTTCCTGTGATGAATGTCATTTATTGTTAGTGAAGTAAAGATAAATAAGAGAAAGTATAGTTTACTTACCTTGTTTTTTGTATCAAAAGGGTTGTGCTTTGAGGGGGTGTTGATGAGTTTCCATTTTGAATGAGAAGCTGCTTCATTTACTTGCTGCACTCAGCAAGGATGCAATCACAGATGAAGCCAGAATCACATAGTTTTACTGAATGGCAGTGAGCGCCACTCAGCGTTTCCACTAGTGTTTTCAGCAACGTCGAGAAACAAGAGGCAAGTGTTAATACCACCCGAAGCCACTAAGTTTACTGCATCTTTCAATTTCGTAGATGCTCCATTAGTGTTCTAAGCAACCACCAATAAAAATAAAAATGCTTGCTCTTTTTTTGTTTTTATTTTTTTTTTAGCTTTTTTTGTTTTGCTTTCAAGTAACAAGTTATGAGGGAGTTGAAGAATGGAAAGAATTTTTGTTTTAAATGGTATTAGATTTGCAATGTATTTTTTAATGTTATAAAAAGGTAGGGTTGTTTTGGGTTAATTGAGTTTTGATTTTTATTGATGTTGTTGTTGTTGTTGTGAAAAATGGGAGATTGGAGTTTGTGTTTATGTAATGAGTATATTGTTGTATGATATTTAGTAAGAATTGGGAATGTATTGTAGGGAAAAGCTGATTGGTTGGAAGCAATTTGTTTTGAGCAGTTCGCGATAGAGATTTAGTGGTTGGTTTTAGTAAATCCAAGGTGCTTACTCAAGCGCATATGATTCTTATCTAGAGTTCTATTAAGCTACTATGGCATGTGAGTTTGCAAATTACAAAAACAAAATAATTAAAAATTATAAAATTATTATAAATTATGAAAGATAATAAAATAATATCAAAATTCATTAATAATCAACAAAAAAAAACTCATAAAAGCAACAAAATACTAAAAAATCAACAAACAACTACGAAAAAGTATCAATAAATGAACAAGAATTATGAAAAATGATAAATAATAGACAAAATTTTAATTTTAAAGAGCTGGTTTCTAATAATAAACCTATTGGATCAATAAATAGCACTTGTACATCTACAAGCATCGGAAAAGTGCACATACTTGATAATGGTTGAAAAGTAATTAACCATAATTAATTACAATTTAATTATAATAGTCAATTATATATAAAAATACAAAAATATAAAGACTAATCTTGTTTAAATAAATGATGAGGAAACATTGAATCGTAAATAATTCTCTCTTAATTATATGTAAACAAAACCATCTCTTTGGCCGCTATATTTAACCATATGCAACGATTTAATTTTAATTTGACATTATATAAATGTCAAAAGTATAAATGAAGCTTAATAGCAATCGATAACTGCAATGTCGAAACAAATATCACTAATCAAATAGCGTGACACTAAATCCGTGATCAAAGAGTTCACGTCTCAAACCTCTTAATCTGGTCAAAAGAAAAACATCTTACACATTTGGACATCCAATTAGAACAACTCACCAACTTAAACAACCCCTTTAACCCTTCACAAAGAAATGATCAATCAAACTCAACAAACTTGTCACAACTCAAAATATGCAACAAAATTGTTCGCGTCAACCTTCATTCATTAATTGGGTATACGCGACAAGTGAGCCACAAATTTAGCACATACACATGTCACGTGCCGCACATAGCAGCAACGAGTTGTGGGTTTCATCCATTCGCCTTGATTGCATCCAGGTGCTATAAATGTAAGGAAGTGTACATGTGACACAATTTATTTAAGATATTTGCTTTTCGAGTTAGGCGAAAACGAGTAGAATCTCGCTTATTTTGTTAGATATCTTAGATATCATATATTTATCGAATTTGATTGAACTGTGCAAATAAAGTTTTTACTTTAAAATTAACTTTTCTAATATTTCTTTTCGAAATTACTTTAATGAATCGTGATTTGCTCATTATTTAACCATCTTATTTCTTGGTGGATTCGGTCAATGTTAATTCTAAAGTGGGAACTTATTCGTTTCTAAATAAGTAAAGTTTAAATTGATTATGTTGATTATCATCAAGAAGTGGGTCTTCTGGGAAATTATTGGTGAACGAGCTCGTAATCTATGTGAAGCAAGTTGCAATCTATGCATTTTAAATTCCTTTCATTTAAACATCAATCGCACTAATTTCATCAATCTTAATTTGTATATATAAAACTGATTACAGATAATTTGCCAAATACATTGCACAATTGTTCGAAAAATCGATTTTAATTATTATTAATAAGCTTTCAAGTATGGACATGTGTGTTCTCTTCGACAATCGCTTGTTTGATGCTGCACATACAGCAATAAATGGTCGAATAAAACTTGTTGATCACAATCAAATGATAAATAAATAATCAACAAAAAAATATTCGAACATTTCCCACAAATCCCATCAAATAATAAAGCTCACTTCCGGTTAATCGTTAAAAATAAAGATTCGATGATGAGGTTGATGAGTAAAACGCATCTAGTATCTATTTATTATGTTGTCAAGTCAACCTGTCAAAACAATCATAATCTCTAAGAGATTTGCAATGATGCCAACCCGTCGCCTTGACGACCAATCGACGCGTGCGCACTGCATCTGGGAGCCTGGGCTGCTCATCGATCGTGCTAGGAAGAAGGCAGACTGAGACCAAATATTTTTACCCCCTATATCGTTTCGCGGCCCGGTCGTATCCCAAACTGAGGTGGGGCTCGTGAGACCCAACATTCTACTACGATGTCCCAGAGTGAGAAACACTGCGCCTGCGCTGTCAACAGGTAGTCAGACATGACGCCTTCATCCCTTTATCCTTCTCCATGTTTTTTTTCTTCTTTTATTTTTAAAAACGCTTCTTTTAATCGATGTTTTTAATTGTTTCGTGTTGTTTCCGCTAGAGCCACATGTTGTTTACGTGTTAAGTTTACGGAAAAGTGGATATTTAATGTTTACACTATTTTTTTGACGCAATGTTTGTTTCTAGCCTCGTTTTCGATTTCAGTGGCGTCATCTTTTGTGATAAATTGATTTGATATTTTTTAATTTTTATTATTTCTATTACTTTTAATATATTTTTTTTTTCAACATGATTTTGATTTCTCGTGATGTCATACCGATTTTAAGGTAAACCCCAGAGAGGGCGTTTTATGTATGACGTCACTAAGCAATTTGTGACCCCGTAAACAGCTGTGCCAGATGGCAGCTGGATTTCAGATTAGAACTAAGGGAAAAGAGTGGGAAAAAAATCTTTTCTTGGCTTGTTGCCATTCGATAAGGAGGTGAGAGAGGGTTTTGTGACGTCACGGTTGACATGGAGACGCGAGTAGAAATCGAAGAAGGCAGACAAACGCTAGCGTCGATCACCCTAAGCGAACGAGTGACAATAGAAATATTTCAAAATTGCGTTAGCTGAGTGCATGTTGCTGCCTCTCTCTCTCTTTCTCACTCGCTTCCTTTATATACCCATGCTACCCACTCCCTCCCTGATGCACCCCCCCTTTTTTTTGCTGATAAAAAAAGTGTTTTCTTCTTCCACGACATTGTGACAAACAACTATTGGAAAAATTTGCTCTCCCTAAGGAGATGGAAGTGAAATTTGTTT
The DNA here is from genome assembly GCA_034687075.1 of Geophilus carpophagus. Classification (NCBI taxonomy): domain Eukaryota; kingdom Metazoa; phylum Arthropoda; class Chilopoda; order Geophilomorpha; family Geophilidae; genus Geophilus; species Geophilus carpophagus. The sequence continues at coordinate 2,840 of JAQFZN010000807.1, read as the reverse complement.
GCATCTTTTCACTGTCAAAATAAATCAGTTGATATATATATTTATATATATAAAGATGGCGGAATATGTAATGATTTTTTGTTGCTTTATATGATTACTATTCAGAAAATAGGTTTTTATAGTGAACAAAATAAATAAATAAATAAAAATAAATTAAATAATGGGAAACGATTGGCTTCTCTGCGCAGCTGTTTCGAGTGCAGGGAAGTCACCTTTGAGGGTGAGTGTGTAAGATGCTGAGCATTTCGTCTCCCTTGGCAACCGTTGGCTCCGTGTAATGATTTCAAGTGAGAGAAGATTCCATTTTGTGTTAGGGAAGTGCTTTTTCTTTTAATACATAAACAATTTTTTTTCTTTTTTAACACTTTTCTTATTTGAACGAATTTACATAATCTTTAAAAATGAGATTTTAATGTAAAAAAAGAAAAAAGGAAAAGAGAAATGTTATGGATGTTTATTTTAGCTTTATATGAATTCCCATACGTGTTAATAACCTCTTGACTAAAACGACAAAAGAAAAATTTTTTTTCTAAAACTTTTCCATAATTGCCATTGCAAAATTGCCATTATTTTAATAGGTGCTATAAAAGAAGAATAGAAATTATCACATTTTGCCCTTTTTCTTTTATCTAATTACCTTTATACAATCAACTGTTAATGTTTCCTTCTCGTTTTCCCTTTACATTTTTTACTTGCAACATTTAAACATTCGATTAACCCTTTAATTAGCATTAAACATTAAAATAATAACAAAAATAGCCTTAAATCACACACTAATGGTCAATTCACTTTTCATTATTGTCATATCTCGTTGTGGTCACAACCACAATTTACTTGCCAACATCCCTTAAGATATTAAACAATAAAAGCTATAGGGAGAATGAGTATTATTGGATTTTATACCTGCTGTAATATAAGTAAAGAATGTGAAGAAAATGAATTTTCTGAGGTGAGTGAGTAATCAATTAAGACAAGGTTTGAATTGAAAAATTTGGTTTATTTTTCAACTTGGGCATCTTATAAAGTAAAATGAGACGCTTTGCCTCGAGGTAAATGGCAGCTGTCAATCACTAGAATTGATTAAACCCGATTGATGATAGCTGAAGGCGTTCAATGAGAAGAATTGTGCCTTGAAAAGAGAACGAGGGTCATTGCACATCACAGGACTAGATTTTTTTAGACCGGTGTAATAAGTGTTCATTGTGTCGTTCGTTTTACTGATTAGATGCCTGAAGGGGTCTCGCGTTAGCGTCTGTCATCAATTGTGATCACGAGGAGGTTCCTCGGCCCAACAACTTCCGTTTGATCCGGGCTTTCTTCTGGCGACCCCTTGTGTAACCTCGTTACAACACTCTTTGTGCTCGAACAATAGGCGCGATCAAGTTCGTTGTAACGAAATGATAAAGAAAAACAACAGTTTTCTGTACCAGTTTCACAGACCCTTTTTCTAGTGTGATTGCTGTTTATTTGCCCAATCAGGAATTAATCTGACAACTGAGTCATCAAGGGAGCTGAGGAAAAAGATAGAAATAAGTGAAAAGTCATGTAAAAGATTACAGTTGTTAACGGGAACGATAATTGAAATTGAGTAACAATTTCCCTTAGAAATGCGTTGCAATCAACATGAAGGAGTTGTAATGTTGGCTACACAATGTTGGACTTGTTTCGGATGGACTTTTATGTCTGGCAAGAAAATACAGGTGGCCATCATAAGTCAGGCCTAACGACTGACCTGAGCTACATAGTCGTTGCCAATGTCTCTTGTTTGTTCCTCCCACTCCTTGTTGGCATCGTCATCCCATTTAGTAAGGGAGGAGAGACTATAAATAACATTGTTCTATAATCATTAAGAGTTTGAAGTTGCACTCATTTTAGAATTATTTTAATCATCTTTAAAATTATTTAGAGGTGGTTTGATAAATAATTAAAGTTGCAATAGGTAATAACTACAGAAATAGCATTCTGATTGGGAAATAAGAATGGGTTTTATCTTATTTAGCATGTTTAGTATACAAGAAGTTAGAATGATTTGTAATGAAAAGAACAGTTAGGATGTTTAAAGATAAATCCATTTTACACTTGAAGGAATTGAAGTTGTGGAATTACATCCAAAAATAAAAATCGATGGCGATTGTTTGCTTTGTATTGTGTAAGAAAAAATGATTACATATCAAAATAAACAATTTTTATTGCAAAACGAATAAACTTCCTATCCGATTTTAGTCAATAATAACTAGGGAAAGGAATATCCGGGACCCTCTCGATTACATTAATGCGCTCTAATTATTGGGAAAAACTATTTTCTCGATGTATTTAACAATTTTAAGCATTTTAAGCCGTATTAAATATTCGGGATAATCTCGATTTGTCTCCTTAGTCCCGATTTAACCCATTTGTCTCGAATTTTTTCTATTTGGCATGCTTTGATTGGTTAAAATTTATAAATGATGTTACACAATATCATTTTTAATTTTAAACAAATCAAAACTTGCAAATCGGATTAATTATTAAAAATAACTTATTATAAACATAGATTACGAGTTAAAATATCAAAATTGGTGATCAAAAGCACATTTTTTTGTAATTAAGTGATTTTTTTGATAATTTCAGTTGGAGTCTCTGATATTGACAGTGGTCTCCAACTTGAAGACCACTGTCAATATCAAATACTGTAGTTTATTTTTTGTTTTTTTTTTTATAATATTTTATTATCAGTTATCTACTAAGTGGTGTTTACTTACAATTAAATACATCATTAATCAACTCGTTATCAAAGTTAAACGACAACTGCACTTAGCAAATTTCACAAGACAACCTTGAAACCGGAAGTCACATGAAAT
>JAQFZN010000806.1:0-22642 GCA_034687075.1 Geophilus carpophagus | reverse complement strand
GTGATTAAATTTGCTTAAGGGAATGATGTTTGTGCAGGAGTTTAAGGAATTTTTAAATAAAATGAAATTCTAAATAATTGATAATGAAATTACTCGACAACTTGCACTCACGGGGCTAAGTAAATTCAATCCAGGATTTATTTTTTAAAAGAAAATTGTAATTTTTTTTTTAAATATGGATTTCCATATCCATTGCTTGAATTTTAAAAAAAAATTAAGTTTTGAGATCACATATGCTTTAATAGAATATTTAATTCAATATGAATTATGTAAATGACAAGGATATGAGATCGTTTGCATTTTTTAAGAAAAGAATGTCTTCCAACTCTCAATCGAAAACTTGTCTTTTTACTACTTGATCAATATGGAATATCGTTTCCAATTTTCTTTGGCTTCAAGTAAGATGACCCAGTTGGAATTTATTCAGCAATCTGATTTGCAATTGCAAAATTTCTTGCATTTCCTTTACGAATCTGCAGTTTACGGTCTTCGTCAAGACGACAGTGTAATTTTAATTAGGTAAATTGAAAACTTAAATCAATAAATAATAAAAATTTGAAATTCACATAAAGCTTTCTGTAAAAAATCAATAAAATAAAAATTTGTTAGTTTTTAAATTTAAAAAAATTATTGGACCGGGTTTTATAATTCTATTTTCTTTTTCGATCGGTTTGTGTACTCTAGGAAAGCAAGTTTTTGTTTATTTATAAAAACAAATTGAATTTGGGCTTAGAGGTATTGAAAAAGCTTTTAAGTTAAAGTTTAAAAAAAGTGACAGGTTGAAAGTAAATTGATGGTGTTAAGGAAATACTACTGATTTAAAAAAATGCCGATTTTATCAAGTTATCAACTAAGTTAAGTGTGTTATAAAGTAATTTGGTGTGGGGTTAGTAAATGAAATGCTTTTGTGTTGTTCCCTTATGACTCTTTAAATTAGGTAGATGAGGTAGAAGTATTAGTTTGTTCGGCTAATTTGTTGGATTACTGTCAAAAGTTTGATTTTTTTACGAGTTAAATAATGCTAAATAAAAATTATGTTGCGTGAGAAAATTTGGTTCGTGTGAAGTGAGTAAACTTTGTAATTACATACTTTATCACAAAGAGGATTAACAGCAGAAATTGAATTTAAGCTTAAAGATTTTTATTTTCATCACTATTTTATAACTTTTTTTTTCTTGAATGAAGTTAACTCTCAGATTTCCAACACATGACTGGAGTCACACACTTTAATTGTAAATACATTTTTTTAAAAATAAAATTATAAAAATCTGAAATTTTCTGTAGCTGTTTAGAATATGCTTTTACATATTCTGAATTAATTTTGTAATTAATTTACTTAAAATAAAAAAGTTATTCTAGAAAAGAAAATTTCCTGCCCCTTAAATTTCCACTATAATGGGTTTGTTGTTTTCCCTGCAAATTTCACAGAAGTTGGAGCATCTTAATTAACAATGCCACCTATACGTAAAATTAAGGAATACACCCTTCAATCAATAATGTAATTTCAACTTAGCCTGTTTTAGCTCATTTTTGCTCTTTGTACAGTGTAGGCTACAATCATTTTATTATGGTAACAATGCTAAAGTTTGTGTTAATTTAAAGTGGGTTAAGGAGATGATCAAACTCAATTGGTTGACAGTATTAATGATAGAAAGCTAAAACCGCCATTTGTTTAGTGGTCATTTTATATCTTTTAAACTTTTCAACATATTTATTTAACCAAAAATTATCAATAATAAATTTAAAAAGAAAAATAAACAAGAAGAGAACATTTAAATGCATTTAAAGCTCTTAATGACTTCTCATTCGAGTTCAACTTTGAGGTTAGCTCAGCTTATTATGTTCCGGTTTTATCACTTATTTTCCCTCTTTCCGGAACGTTTTAAAAGTGACAGCGTTAATTTTGAATTAAAATGTACTTGGTTACTCTTTTTATTTAACCTATTGGAAATGTAAAATGCAAAATTCGATCTATTTAATTGGATAAAAGTCAAAAATGTACATCTTCTTACATGTCACATTTCTTAGAACGTTATAAAAGGATGTGTTTATTTTCACATTGACGCATTTCACCTTTAACTTTGACGTTTGAAAGAAATAATCCCTATCAGTGTGAAATTCAAACCCTAAGTGAAATCCCAAAGCACCGTTTGTACCGTAGTAGTGTATAAGCAAAGAGAGAAAGAGAAATAGAGACAAAACTAGAGCGGATCAGGTTTTGCTTGTGCCGTCAGAACAGGTTCAAAGCTATATGGGAAATGTCAATGTAAGATGCAAAGAGAAACACTTAAGTGAAGTGAAGATGCAAATAATTTATTTTTCTTCTTCTTGTTGTCGAGTTGACACTTGAACATGTCAAAGCCAAGTTTTTCTTGACTTTCATTTTTCTTAAAACTTTTCTAAAAATACTATAAAAATAAAAGGAAATGTATAAAGGGGAGAAGAAAGAAAAGAGAATAAAAGAGCTTTGAGTATGTTGATATCATTTTGTATGTAAACGTGCAATAAATTTAGATGGAGTTGGAAAATGAAATTTTAAATATGAGTTGTTCTCGCTGTTAAATGAATATGATTTGGATGAAGAGTTTAAGTAAGGCAAATGTTGTAATTATGGTTTTATTTATTTTTGAATTTGTTATTTTAAAATTTGCTTTAAAGGATAATGTTGAATGTGATTAATTAAATGTTATTTTAACTAGTGGTTTTTGATACTATCAGTTATTGGATACGAGCAGATAAATGGTTATTGCTATGCGATATGCATTAATTATTGCTTTTGTTTGATATGATTTGAATCAAGATCTAATTTCATAGAATGAAGGTTTTAAGATTTTGATTTTAGATTGTTATTTACAACATTCAGTGTAGCAGTTGCAGCTTTTATTCTCAGGTTTGGTAAAAAACTGAGAATCAGCAGTTTTAACTTAGATTTAGTTGTTTAGACTTAAGGTGCGTTCAATATCCTGACCTTCGTTGCTTTCCGAGGCAGGAAGTAGATGCAATTTATGTCATTTATTTGGAAATCGGCTTTCGGGAAAGCCCATTTTATGAAAGCAATCGTTGGAGTAGCTTTCCGACCACAAAATCTGATTTCATCTGTCGCTAACTTGTTTTGATATTATACAGTTGCGTTTTTTGTCCTAGTTTGCTGTTATGATCTTGGGATGTTAGAATTAGTTCTTAGAGCTATTGTGAATAGCAACTACCGTACTGAAAGCAAGATTTCAGTAAGCGGTTTAAAATCCAAAGCCGATTTAGTTGATTTCGAAAAGCATTTTGATATTAAACTCAACTTTAGATTCAGTAGTTTTGATTTCTCACTAAATTAGTTCAGGTTTCTTTGATAAACTTAATTCTCTACAGTCACTTTAACAAGGCTTCTTTTTGTAATTATATATCTACACAAAACAACCATAAACCTAAAGAGGGGGTTACTAACAATAACAAGAAATTATGTTTCTGTATTGTATCAAAACATTCCTTGTGTTTTCTTTAAATATACTACATAAACCCTAAAAAAAATTTCTTCATACTTGCAGCAAAAAAATGAAGCAATTTAAAAAAAAATCGCCGATTTTTGAGATGTGAATCCAAGTATAAAACTGGAAAAAATTTATTACCATATTCTGGTAGTAGAATACTAAATGAGAATAATTTAGCCCCTCCATCTGTTGCTGAAAATAATAACTACACAGCAATTATTTCCATATATTACACAATTTCAAAATGTATTATATTAAATCTTATTCAACCATTTAGATTTACACTTTACTTTAAATATGTATTATTTTGATTTATGATAAAACCTTGTAAAGCTTTAACAGCTCATGGCTTTAACATCTCTCTTGTGTGGGTTTGGCACTTGGGAATACATTTAGAAGCGATAGCTGTGGTTGACTTTATGAGAATCAATCAATACTTTAGAAAGCTAAGCTGATCACTAAGTTAAGCAACTACAGAAGTACACAAACAAACATTTAATTTTCTTAAACATGAAATTGATTAAAGAGATTAATAATTTGTGTTAGTTAAATAAATTTTATTGATGAAGAAAGTTTAGTGAAAAGGTGAGAAAAAGAAGGAAAAAAGAAGCACGCAGTAGTTGTGGCGTAAGCAAATTAAATTTGGAATTGAAAACACACTTGAATGTCTTATCAGTTAGCACGCACACGAACTCCCTTTTCGCACTCATTATCAAACTGTCATATTTTTGAAAGCTATTCCAATAGAATGACTGTTAATAGCTTTGCGCATTCGCCCCTTATACTGTCAACCTCGAGTTTATCACAGTCGAAGCAAATTAAAGTCAGCTTGGCTGTAATTTTCTCAACTGAATCGACTTGTGGAACCTTGCCATTGCTAGTGTTTTATGATTTGTGTCCAATACATCTTTAACTTGATGATGTCACGTACTCTGGTGGCAATAACTCCAACACCCCGGTTGAAATAGTCAACTTGTATTGCATTTATACTCTATTTCTTATATGCCCTATGGATTTTTATTAGACAATCCAAGTGTCCGAGAAAGTAATGGACATGAAAGTGCAGTTTCCTCAACAAATTGATAAAAATGTTAGAATGGGATTTGAAATAAATTTATTGTCTTTTACTGTTTGAGAATGAGAACTCGTGAGCGTATTTTGTGAGGAAATATGAGCTGGTCGTTTGTTTTAGAAACGAAACGAAAACACTATTTCATAAGGTAAGCCTAATTTTTGGAAATAAAGTCACATTTCCGAGCGTTATCTGGACGTTAACTGATAAGTGTGCAAAATTTATAAGATGGGCTTTTATTAGTTTTACTACTGCGTGAGAAAATGCTCGTTGAAAAATATTGGAATCTTCGCTCTTTAAAACTATCTTTTAGCCACTTGTGACGTTTATGGTGTCTGCTAAAGATGTGGTGGAGATTAGGTAGAAGGACGCAGTACCCCCAGCTGGCTTTCCATCATTCTGCAAGAATTTAAAGCGGTGCAAAATTTTGCAATGTCTGCTGTAATTATACAACTCTTTTACTTTTTCTGAATTTTTAATAATGCACTTCATTTGTTTTATGTTAAGCAAATTTTTAAGATCTTAAAGATGACAGAAAACGTGGAAAGGAAAGAAAATCGAATTTTTAAAATTTAAAATTTTAAAAAAGGTACAAACAATTTTCTTAAATACACAAAAAGTTTCATTATTTTTATATTTTAAATATTTTTAAGCATTTTTATTTTATAATAAATTTTGATAATTAAATTTCAGTGCTAATAATATAATGTTTATATTGTATATTCATTATAAAAGTTTATTTAATTAATTGTGCAGTTTGCACAAACAGCTGAAATTTGTTTATCATAATATTTTGTTGTGTACTTTACTATATTTATAATTTATTTTCAAATTCAAATATTGTTGTTATATATTGAAACTGCGGCGAATTTCTCAATTAGCAACTACTGATTAAAGCTGCTGTTATTTGAAATCCTGCGGTGATATTTCGGTTCAGCTGTGATATGAACGTTGTGTATCTTATCTGACATGTGTAACGATTTGAAACGAGAATGGGATTTAAATCATCCAGAAAAACCTAATTGTTCACGTAACTTTGAATGCACAATAATTTAAATAAAGTAATATTAAAATAGTGAAAATAAAAATAAATAAAATAATTTTTTTTAAGTTTCTTTATAAAAGTATAAAATATTGGCTTTGTCTCTAGGTTTAAAAACAAAGTCAAATTTGCTGGGTGATGTTGGCGAACAGCAACGCATGCTCGACTGAAGCCAATAATTGAACTCGGGTTGACTTCCTGTGTACTAGCGTACATATAGCAGGAAAAGTAGACGACGGGAAAATCTTATGTCCACAGGAAACTGCTCATTCGGTGTGTCGTAGGTTTTCTCGGAGATGGTAAATCAGTCAAGTGTTATAAAACCTAACAAGGGTTGTGTTATCAAGGGGCTCAGCTCTTAGGGGAGTTGTACACTGGACGCGCTTGGCTACTCGTTCAATGAATGTCGCTAATTAGAGATGAGACGAAGAAATGGAACAAGGCACATACACACACCGTTTTACACTGGTAATGAGGCTGCAAAATTTAATCACTTCCATCAGCTCACAAAGAAATAGCATGTTGCTGTTTAGAAATAGAGATTGATGTGAATGCAAATTAATTTAAACAGACGGAATTTTTTATTTTGCTTCACTGCAACACATTTATTTTTGTGTTAGCTTCAGTGCAATACACACTTTTTTTTTCTATTTTCACTGCAATACATATTTAAGCTGCTGCTTATTTTTATAGCAAAAATTAAAAAAATATCACAAATAATTTAATTTGTTAATTTATTAATTAGTAATTGAATAAAATTTAATAAAAGTAAATTGTTTTATTTTCTTTTATTACATTTAGTATATTATCACAATCATGTTTTGTTTCAAGAATATCAATTATTTATTTAATTTATAAGGTTGAATTTTTATTCAATGTGAATATATAATTAAACAAATGCATAATTTTCATAATTTTGTTTCTTCTGCCAAGTTAAGCATTAACAGGAATTCACTGCATGGCTTACTGCGTCACACCTAAGCTTTTACTGACTTTAAGTTATTATAAAATAAAAATGTTTTCTTTATGGAATTTAAAAAATGTTCAAATTGTTTAAATTCCAACTTAGAAATATGTCAATAAAGACAAATTTGTTTGTCATCAACGAATCAGTATAAAAAAACGGTCATTCGGGCGTGAATGACAGTAAGGAAGCAACCTTAAGACATAATCTATTGAGGATTAAAACATCCACAAACAGATAGATGCCAAGAAGAAATTTTTGTTTACTCTTGCACTATTTCACACGACTAACACCTCTTTTGTCAATGCACCTACTTTGCAAGACGAGACTGAATTTGCGCAATTTGACAAGCTCCTCACAAGTATACATCACTTTCGCTAGAACGAGTTAGGCAGGCGTTAATGCAATATCTTGCCGGCGCCAGACATCTCGTTTCACGGTGAGAAGTGATTATCAACACCGTGTGCCATTGGCCGTAATGCGAGAAGGAAAATTGCGTACCATGTGCACGTGTATTATGAAATGCAGCAAAAGCAGCCTGCTGTATGACTGCCATTAACGGCCGCTATATATCGGTTGCAAGCAGCTTACACATGTCAGAGAGCAATCACAAAAAGGGGAGGGAAAAGGATTGGCATCGGTTTGCTCGACAAGAAAATGATGAAATGATTACTCTATTAATCAAGATTAAACTAAGGGACTGAAATAATCAGTGCCCTCTGTGCATTTATTAAAAGTTGGTGGTTGAGAAAAATAAATGGTATTGCTTTAATTTCTCATTTCTATTTGAAAGAAATTTATCAATTTATTTCGATTACATAAAAAATTAAGCTAAATCTAAGCAGAGGTTTATAATGAAATAATAATTAAAAATTATATTTCACTAAGTATTTAACTTAACATTTCAGTATTAACAACGGTTTAAATTTAAACTCACATTATGTGTCTGCAGTTGGCCAATCATGAGCCTTAAATAAACTGAAGTTAAAATTATGGCTTATTTCTTGGTGCAAAACCAGTGGCGCAACCAAAAATTTTGAATGGAGGGATGCTGCAAATTAATTTTTTTTTAAATTTTATTTATTACAAGGAACGTTATTTATTAATTTTAATTTTTAACTTTCAACGAATCAACTAACTAAAACTGTTCAACTAAATGCAGTTACAACTGCTTCATTGTCGCGTACCGTAAATAAAAGATCGTAAGTCTCGTCAAAGAGGGGTGCATATGCACTCATGCACCCCCGTTGTTGCGCCACTGTGCAAAATTGAAGTGATAACTGCAGTTTTAATTTTGAGTTAAGAAAAACTATATTTAATATAATGTTTAGTTCAGTAATTGTGGGTGAAATCGGCCTTAAATAAATTTAATTTAATTAATGTAGAGATTATAATTTGAATAAAGATATTCAAACCTGAGGTAATATTTTAAATGTTGAGCAAAAGTTTTGTTATTTATTTATTTATTTTTAGAATTTAGGTTTTATGTTTTTTCTTGCATTATGTTTGCAAAGAATTATGTCAACAAAAACAATATAAGATAATATTTTATTGGCATTTGTCTGAGCATATTTTTATGCCTTTGGGCATATGGCAAAAGCAATAACATCAGTTATCTAAATACTTGTTCTATAACATAAAAACATAAATATTTATATGTATTTAAGAATTAACTTCTTGTTTTTGTCATGTAATACAAAATATAAAATATGCAATAGATTTGCTTTTTTTTAATATTAAATTTCTACACAAAGTAAATATTTACAAAAACTCTTGAAATTGTGTGTTTTCTCATATCCGTAAACTAGATAAAACTACAGGTTAAAATCAATATATTTTCTACAAACTGGGGTTTGGTTTTTCTCTCTCCTCACCACTCACTAAAACCTAGAATCAACTTGCTTGAACGTGTTCTTTTCAAGAATGGATTAACACATACTTTATTTTAAGTTATAAAATTATAAAATTATAAAATATTATTGTAATATTATAGATTAATCAATATATTCTAAGTGATCTCTTGTTGACATGTAATGAAAAGTTTATTTGTACTTTTAAGTGTATGAATGTTGCAAAGCGTCATGAAAATTTAATACCCAAGAGAAAAGTTTATCTGAAGGAGAAATTGGTTAAATTCCTCATGTCTTTTAATTATAATTCGCAGCTGTCCTGTCACAATTGCCCACTCAGTCACCAGTTGAGGAGTGGAAGAGAGCACGCCAAATACCATTGGTTGATTTTATAGCGCAAACCGAGACCAAAGGATGAAGGAGAAACGGGTGTAATTTCCTCCCATAATCGCCAACCAAAGGTCATCATTTTCACCCGCTGTCCCTTTGCTCGAACCAGGGTCGTTAAGAGTGGTCATGTGGGTGCTAAGAGGGTAGAAAACAGTGTTCTTTTCTAATGGTGCGCACTTGGAACTGGAAACGGAGGCGTAAAGGTGCAAGTCCGGATGAGAAGCTGCTTCCTTTGGTCCATATAAGTTGCAATTACCCTGGTAGTAGGTCAGTTTTGTCGCCGTCTTGATTAGGCCCAGAGTGAGCCTCTGAGGTGTCGTTGTCTTTGAATAGCCCGGCAAACAATGACCGATCATGGGCAACTAGAGAGAAATGGCATTCGCTTTTGGCGTGCAAGGGGTTGGCAAGAGGGTGTTAGAGGGCAGGCCTCACTTGCTGGAGCATTTAATGAGGATGGTAGAGCTTAGTATTGTGGTCGGTTTGGTATTTGTGGTCATTACCTCAGTAGTTTTGAGGAAAAGGTTCACAGTTGTCTCTTAATGAATCGGTGCAAGTTACGATTTGACCCGAATCATATTCATTCACTCGATTATAGAAAATGAAAAATTGTTATTTTAGTTTCTTAATTAATTTGCACTAATTTTATATTTTTCAAAAAATTAATTATTTCTTAATGAATACGATATTTATTTGTGTTTTCCATTCAGGAAATGAATTTTGAGATAATTGTTATGGGAAAACGCATTAGGTGCGTTTGTTTCAAATTGTTTATCTTGTACCTTCAGCTTATAACATGATGAAAATGACAATATTTTCGTTATTTTTAAAGAAACAACACTGGTTATTAAAAATTCTGTGTTTGTCAACAGTCATTTTGAATTTAGACTGTTTTATGAAATTATTAATAATTCAAAAGAAAACAATTGGCATTTAATTCCAATTAAGAGATTTAATGGAAAAATATTTGAATTTTTTATAATCCAATCTGAAATTGCCAAAAGTTTCATTTTAAATTTTTATATCTGCATATTTTAGCAATTTCATATATTTTTATTTGAAATTTATCTTAGGAAATTGTTTTATGTATATAGTGAACTTTAAAAGCCAAGCCAAAGAAATGCATAAGTTAAATATGAGCAAAAAAAAACAATAGTGGAGTTAGCAGAAAAACAAATGATCAAGAGAATTCAGTATAGGAACTTTGAAACATAAAAAAATCCATAAAATTGAAATCAAAGGCGGAAAGGCCACATAAAACCAAGTCACAAAAATCAGATACGCTTATACAGTCAATGAAATGGAAAAATTGAAATGATGACACTACTCTTTGGTTGAGTAAAAGTTGGTGCAAAGTAAAATGTGATTTTTTTTCTATTTCTTTTTCTGGTAGATTCTGTCAGAATTTATTATTGTAAAATAAATGAAGAGTTTTTTCTTTTCTTAGTTGATTTATTTAATGAGTAAATTTGATATCAAAGTGTCTTTTTAATGATATATAAATCTATCAAAAATGCAGTCGGACGTAAGTTATTATTATTTTTCATTGGGATTGATTTAATTTACTCATTATAATAAAAAATGATTCTTATTATTTTTGATTATTGCTTTATGATGAACATTGTGTATTGATTTATTGACGTCTGGATAAAATAACGTCAACTACGTTAAGGGAAATTGAGTTTGAAGATTTGCAGCCTCACTTTTCTAATTTACAATATTAAAATAATAATAATTTTTAAAATTTCTAAAGGTTTTGTGAATAACTTTCAAACTTAAATCATGGAAGTGATGACAATGAGCTAAAAGTACTTTACAGTAAAAAAATAAGGTTAGGAAACTGAAATTTCCCGTGCTAATTTTTAAATTCATTTGATTTTTTTTCCCTCTCTCACATCGTATCTTGTTCGCTTCAATGATGAATTCTTCTTACGTGTATCACAGGCACCAATCTTCAAGTGCAAAAAGGAAAATGCTATAGAATTCATCGTTTGCAGGAAATTAATTCTCGCATGCTTTCTTTTTTAGATAAGATCAGAGCCGAAATGCATCACTTTCTCGTTTCTTATCAGTAAATAATTTCACTTTGCCTTCCCTTGTTTTATATATAGAAAGAGTTTCATTGCCTTTTCTTCTCAAATATTTTACACCTAAGTTGAGACAAGTTGCGCAGGAAAGAAATTGAAATAAAAGTACACGTTAAAGTGATTTTAATTTACTCTATAGAAACAAACCTAATGCACTAATGTGATGGAAGATAAACATCTGAACGATACTTGTAATTTTCTGAGTTAACTCTAGGTAAAGGGAGAAGTCTTCTTATTGTCTTCTACTAATCTCCTGATTGAAGCTAGCTCATGCTGTAAAGATCAAACACATTAAATGCAACGTTGCTCAAATTGCAGTAAAGAGGGGAGAGATAGAGTAACAAGAATAGCAGTATAAAAATTAGTTGAATTAAGTTTGAGCCAATTAATAGTGAGTTTGTGCAACACTTCATTAGATAGCAATTTTTCAAGATTTTTGTTATTTAACGATTATTTTGTTTTGAAGAAAGTGTTTTGCATTAATATTTTTGCAGTAATTAGATGATGCGATGCAATTTATCAATTTATATACACATTTTTATTAATTTAAATTTTCTTCTAAGGTTTTGAAATGTAATATTAAGCTACACTTATAGAAACTTGTAAATAAGTAGAAAAAAATTATTTGGAAAAAAAGTGAGATTTTAATTATCTGCAGGATTAGAGCTGGCTCTTTTAATATTCCCTTTAATAATCAAAGCTTCGATAGAGATTGAAACATAATCTTTTAGAATGTTTATAAAAATATTGAACTAATCGGATAATTTCGAAAATAGTTCTAGGAAATATTTATATCTGGTTAAAGAATTATCTAGAACTTAACTCTATTCGAACTTGTAGCATCAGTGAATTTGATGGGGGACATATCAGGTTAATATTTATTGTACATTATAACTATAACTATTTTTCGTACATATTTGTTAATTAGAGCTTTGATGGCAGAATAGCGTAGGATTTGCGGTTGTTTCTTTCATTAAGGATTGCTTTTGAAACACTAGAACTTCTCTAATCCGAAATTGTGATTGTTGTTTTGATGGAAGTCGTCTTAATCAGTTTTTTATTTTGTGTCCTTGAAAGTTGAGCTGTAAAGATTTTCTTATTCATCTCCCTGGGGAGCCAGTGATGATTGGAAGGGTGATTTGTCTTATTATAAAGAATCTCGTTCCTAATCAAGTTAATTATCTATTATTTGAGCAAATGCTGCATATAAATAGAACCAAGCTCATACAATATCTGCAGCAACAAATCGTTAGTACTCAATATAAATTATTTATCAAACATAATGAGGATTTATTTACCGCTATTAATTTTAATGGGGTAAAGAAAGAAACTAAGCTTTATCTAGCTAATTAATTCACTAAAATTTTCATTGTGCATAAACCAAGAAAAGGGAAAATCCGGTGGTGAAATGTGGTATTGGTATCTAAGTCTTCCTCTTGTGGAAAGACTGCAGAAAGCTAAGAAACGTGATGAAAGGGAAGACAGCTCTGTTGAGGCAATAAGGTGTGATTTAAGGTGAAAATGCAGTCTCACTTAGGCGGGGCAACCCTCTTATTCGGCTAGGAATCACGAAACCCTACATGCTTGATGCAACGGGTGTGAGAAAGGATGTGTAGGGGGTTGGGTGAGGGGACATCGAGTGGCATTCGCGTGGTAAAAAGGCGAGTTGCTCCTCCAGACAGTGGATAAACGACTATCCTACTAAGTCTGTCTCGTGTTATTTATTTATGTGAATTATGAACGCACTGATTCTCAATTTAATTTTTATGATAGTAACTATGCGAAACTACAGAAAAGTTATAAACAATATTTAAAAATTGAAATTGTATAAATAAAATGAATTTTTAAGGGGTATTAAATTGTGAGATTAATCTAAATTCCGATCAATTTGATTCAGTTTTTATCTAAAACAGAAATCGTTTTTTGTGTCAACAAACATGGCGGCTCGCAGTAATATATTGAACCTGTTTTTGAAGTACTTTTTGTAAAATATGATCTATTTTGATTTTAAGTAAATTTTTTGGAGTGAATGATTTTGCAATTCAGTTGAATATAATTGTGCTAAATGTTATTAAGTTGGAAACGAACCAACATAAGTTTAGTCATTGTGTAAACAAAACACAGCGCTCTCTGAACGCAGAAAAAAAACTAATTCGCGAATGATGTAATAGTTACTTAAAAATTTGAAGATTAATCTATTTTGTTAATCTTACTAATCTAACTGCTTGAAACCACTTATTATATTTCAAAAATGATAAAAATTTGTTTTTAATTTCACCTTTAATGAATGTTTGCATTGTTATTGAAACAATTTTCATCATTAGCTCGATACAGATCGTATTTCAGTATTGAAGATGTTGATGCAGTAAACACGATATTGCGACTGTTATTGGTATATTGACAAGTTACATGACATACGATTTGCTATCGCAATTCTTGGATACAAATGATAGTTAAAGTTGAAGTATTTATTACATTTATTAACTTATTTATTTATTTATATATTATTTAAAAATAAGTTGTGGAAATAATTTTTTGTGGTTTTCTTTACTGAGTTAGTAAATTGTGGGTTTCATTTATTATTATTTAATTATACGCATTGATTTTCTATTAATAAAAAATTCATAGTCAATTAACGAAGGTTTAAAGTTTACAGAAGAAAGTAGGAAGAAGCCTATATGTTTTTTCAGCTCATTAATTTAAGTAGCATTTTTTTCTTTTAAAATGCACAAACTTACGATGAGACATTAAGGATTAAAAACAATATGCATGTAGAAAACTCAGCTGGAGGCCAAAGTAAAGTGCACTTTCTCTTGTCATTGATGATTTGACAAGACTCATGAAAGAGATTATATCTGAAACTTGATGACAATACTGCAACGTCTTTTGCACAGATCCCTCGAGGCTTCCACTACCTCTTTGTTCCAAAACAAGTGTCTAGATTATGAATTAAGACAGACACAAATGCGTCTATTAAATATTTAAATGTAGTATTAAAATTTAAAATTGAGCATTTTATAAGAAACCTATTTGAAGATGTGTTTTTGTCTTTGCTGCTCGTGAGCTTTGCTGCATGTCCCATAGGAATAGCATTGACGCAATGTTTAGTAATTGTGATTATTTTAAGCAGAAGGAGTTATTTTAAAGATATGCAACTGATTCTTTACTCTTACACTAAATTTTGTTTTACGAGACCTTGGAGAAAATAAGATTTTTTTTTTCATTTTAAATTTAAAATTTTTCTGCATGATGACTCAAAAACAGTTTATCTTCCACAAATGACTTGGGAAGTGTGAACATTTTATGTTTTATGAATCTAGGCTTGCTTGGAAACACTTTACAAATGAATAAATTTTATAAAAACATTTTTGCGCATTTTTTTGCATGCAGGTTTGAATAGAATTTGGTTGGAAATCAATTCCAAAGACAATGACCATTAGTATCTCAAACAGATTACATTACTTCATTTTACATAGCATGCCGGTTGAATCTGGTACTACCACATGCTGGGCATTATTATTTCATAGCAGCATTTTTAGGAAATGCTAAAATCTGTGAAAAATGATTGTTGTTACTTTTGAAGTTGGAACTGTTGAGATATCATGTAATGAAAGTAATGTTTGCTCATATTTTTCATTTTTATTTGCAACTTACAAGTTTGAGTACAAACAAGTCTCCAAAGGAAACGGTTTGATTGAAACTGTAGCACAGCCTTCACCTAGGTTTGATTGAGTGTTAACTGGGGAGTTGAGCCAATCTTATTTCTCCTCTTGTGATAATGTCCAGTTACGACAATTAATTTGTGTGGCCTTCAGGCGGAATTACTGATCGTTTCAGCCTCATATCCACTGAGGAAATGCCTTGTCGCATTTAATAGCCTGATTATTTACGACATGTCCAAATGCGGTTAGGCAGAACAAACTGAACAACACCGACAAAACATGGTTTCGACGTAATGCGAATTAATTTAATTGGTCTATTTTAGAGACATTACACTTCCTTTTTCATCTCTTTTCATGTCTCTTGTTTTATTGTTTTGCACTTGCAGTTGAGTGTTGAATTCACTTGATCTGACATTAAAGACTGTTTTATAGTTTCATTTCTTTTTTTCAAGTGGTTTTATGAAGTTCTTTATGTGGAAAGCTCTTTTGAATATTTTTTTTTTCATTTATTAATGAATTTTTAATATATTGGTTGTGATTAGTCGGATTAGTGGCTACAGACAATTTTATTTTTAATTAATTCATGGCTTGCACAGTAATTAAAAAGTTTGCAAGAAATAAATTCTCGAACCGGAAAGGAGATTCTTAAGAATGTGCACAAAGACATCCGGTTTTAAAGGCACTAAATGGTAATAAAAAAATGATTAATAAATGGTGTTTTGAGTTGTAAATGGTGTGATTGGCGGCATGTGATTTTCGCTTGATTGCACTTGGTGGGAGTTTGTAACCAGTGGTCAAGAAAAAAAGTCTGTGGAAATAATGAAGTGTCCAAGTTTGTTCGATTATCCCGCGAGACTGAGAAAAGAGTTTTGGGTGGATGGTCACAGCTGTGAGCCACAGACAAATTCCAAAAGTAAACAGCATGGAATTGGCTTAGTTGAAGCGATAACGAATGGATTCGAGTTCCAAATGAACCAGATACGAGTTACACTAGTGTTCTCGCTGCTTGAGGAATGTTCGGATTAGTTTAAACAATTAAATATAACAATTTGAAAAGTGCTTATTAAGCAAAATCCGGTTTTATGAGACAAATGGGAAATAATTTTATTTGATCAAGCGCAGTTAAAAGATGGAGGAAAAGGCAAAATGTCGGTTGAATAGTTAACTTAGACGTTTGTACCCTTTTCGAAATGTCGATTGGAAAAGGAAAGACGAAGAGTGCAGTAAAAATAAAAATGTAGCCCTTGATGTTTTCCTATTCGCCATCGCAATTGAAGCCACCACTGGTTTGGTTCAATATAAGAGTGGAGGAAAAGGTAGTGCAAGTGCCTCGCCCTGAGGGCTTAGAGAAAATCCAAGCAAATCACAGCAATTCACCTTAATCTTAGCCGAGTCAGGGCAGGCAGGGCTCCTATTGGAATGCCCAAAGGTACCTCTGATCACTGACTGTAGTGATAGACACAGGAGAGCTTATTTCGCAAACTCCATATACACTGGCTATTTGAGCAGGAATTCTCTTAGAACTGGTTTGAATAGCCGAAAGGAGACCGCAACCCAGTGAAAATAGAGTGCAGTTAAGAGTGGGAAAAATTCGAGCAATGCTCCGATACAAACACTCGCTTTTACTACCGTCTTCGGGCTCGATTCTCAGTCGTTGTGGATTTGAGCGAAACGGTTTATTAAATATTAAAAGAGAAAGGAAAATATCTATTATAAAGTTGCGAGAAATTCATTTTTTATAACTTAATTAAGCTTACTTGAATCTCTTATTTTTTAAAAACAAAACCTGTACTTGCCTTTTTATGTGATGAAATTAAACTAGAAATTCAACACACATCTCTAGAATTAAATGATACTTTATTTTATGGATTTAAAAAGGAAAAAAATAACTTTTAAAGCTTTCTGTTGAATGTTAATGTTATTTTTCTTGTGTGAATTGAATTAAATTTGATAAAAATAAAAAATTTGATCAGGTAAACAATAGGTATTGTGCTGTTTTGTAGGAGACATAAATAGAGACGTCAAGGGGAAGACAAGGAGCAGTCATCATCTAAGAGAAAGAAGAGAGTCATGCTGCTTCAAAGAGTAGCGTAGTGCCGGACTGCTCCCCAGGATAGGCATTCATAAAAGATCATAAGCAATTTTTTTTGGTTAATGGTAAGATAGCGTGTAGAGCGCCGTAATCTGTTTCTTGGCTCTATAGCTATTGTTGCAGAAATATGACTGTAATAACAATAGACTGTGAAGGGAGATACTAGAACATTGTTTTGTCAGCAATTCCTGGGGTGTAAGGTAATAATTAAGAATTTAATTGAAGCATAAATTTCTATTCATTGAGATTATATTCTCATGTGATAATGTCATATATGGAAAATATATTTTTGAAATGTATTTGAAAGGAAAATGGGATTATTTGTACATTAAAAATATATTGAAAATAACATACCATATTTTTGTTTGTATTGAAGAAGTTTAACTTTTATTTTTATATGAAATTTTGAATAAGTTTAATTAAATTAATGTTGAAAAGCAATTATTTGCTTTTAAATGTTTTTTTTAATAAAAATTGAATATAAAAAAAGTTGAATGCATTTTTTAATGATTTTTGATAGATTTCTATTGGGAAGGAAAGAAGTTATGAGGTTATGAGATAATGTTTGCTCTAGTGCAGACTTTGCTAAACACTGAATTCAAATCACTAGTAATGGATGTTTGTGTTTCTGCTTTGGAGGGCTGAACCTTGTATGCTCATTTGCTTGATTGCATTCCAGATAAATTGCAAAGAAGGGAGGTATAAAAGAAACACATCGTTTTCAAAAGCACAAGTTGTGCGACGAGCAGGAGGGAAATTTCGGTAACGAATCATACTAATAGTGTTGGAAGGAAATTTATTTTTAAAGCTTTTTTTAAATTTTTTTTTAAATTTTTTTTAAAGAATAATTTTCACATTATTCAAATTGCGCTTTACCATCTTTTCTAGCTGCATCTGACTGGTGAATTACAAATCAATGCTGGCGAGAGAGTAGAAAATTTATCTGCGTGGAGAGAGACATTCCAGATATAAGATTATCCATCTAGAAAATATCGAAAAGACATTTGCCAGATAGATATTTGATTGTGATCTTCTAAAATTTTTCCAACCCAGTTGATTTTTTTATATCTTTTTTTCCTTTCATTTTTTTAATTTTATTTCCAACCCACAAAAATGTTCTTGTTTTACTTCACAAGGCTTGTCTGCCAATAATTTTTTCCTTTTATTAAAAAAACTTTTATTTTTTCTTCTTTTTTCTATCTTTTTTGCTGCACATTGTCAACAGCAGACAACTTTTATTGTGTAAGAGTTTGAGGTCTGTGACATCTAGAGAAATTAAAAAAAATCTGGTGAGATGAGTCGTGTTTTTTTGTCTTGCAAAATATGAAATTTGAATTCCGGGTTGAAAATGAAATTTTATATTCTCAAGTTTTTATTATTTAAAACATATTGACAAAGTATAATTTATACAGAAATACACTTAAATGGTGTTTTGATCTTAGGAAAGTGGCAAAACAGCGTGTTTAGTGTAAATAATTTATTTTTGTAAAATATTTGTTGAGGACTTTGTTATCTTTGATACGTTGAGTGAGTAATGGAAGCTGCAACATCGTGAGGTGTCACTTGTACCATTCAAGATTGTTACTGCAGAGAGCAGACGTGAGATAGTACGGAATAGTAGAAGAAATCGTCTCGAGTACAATAGTTTTGTCCTCGAGTCTCATTAAAGATGATTTTGGAAAATAATAATCTTGAGAAATTAAAAAAAAATCAACTTTTATATCTTATTTTTATCGATTTTATTATCTCTCAGACTACCAATGTATGTGATTGGAGTTGAGAATATATTTTTTTAAGTTAATAAATTTTTAAAACTTTCACTAATCTGTTCATAATAGGCTTTTGTATATTCTAAATTAATTTTGTAATTAATTTTCTTAAAATAAAAGAGTTATTCTAAAAAGAAATCTCTGCCCCTTAAATCTCCATCATAATGGGTTTGTTGTTTTCTCTGTAAATATTACTGTAGTTGGAGCATCTTAATTAACAATGTCACCGATTGAAAAATTAACGAATATACCCAATACATTTTAATCAACGATGTCATGTTGACTTAGCCCTTTTGTGCATTTTGTACAGTGTAGCTTGCCCAGCACTAGTTTATACAATTATGTTATTATGGTATCAATGCTAAAGCACCGACACTCGGAGTGTGACTACAGTCGCAATTGCTGAAAGTGTTAATTTAAAAGTTAAGTAATCTGAGAATTAATAATAAAAATAAATAACAAAATGATGGCAAATTGAATCAAGAATTAAAATCAATTATTGACATTATTCTATGTAAAATAATAAAGTAATAAAATAAATTAGATTACTCCATTAGACACTTGTATCATAAAAACAAGACCAAACAATGTGAAGGAATTCTTGTCAAACATCGCAATGATGTAGCGCACTATAACCCTTAAGAGAAATAATGGACACGAAAAACCACTAAGGAGAAAAACTATTTTATGACCAACCCCTTTATCATGGCACAAGAATTTAGCCCTTCTTGACAAAAGTCGTCTATCTTAACAAAGTTAATTTTCCCTTTTGCTTTATACTATTACTGTACATCAACTCTTTTGTTTCCTTCTTACCGACAATTCACCTTTACTTACTGCACCATTACTCTACATAATTTATGTAAATTATACTCTGCAAGTAAAGCTCCATGAAGAATGTTTTGCCAGAGGAGGAGGAAAAAAATCCAATTTCTATTCTGCTTTTTATCACTCTCTGGTAATATTGGCCAAGTGTGTGCATTTGTGGCCATCACATTTCCGACACATAATTCGACCACAGTTGCAACATTAAGAGATACCATGGATAACACATGAGTCAGATAGCTACTAGAAGTCACGTATACGTATATATTTATATATATTTATATATATGTACAAAAAAAAAGAGTAAAAGAGAAAAAAAAATAGAGGAAATACAGTTACCAAGGACAATTGGACAAAATTTTTGCTTTCTGGGGGCAGTCATCTGCAGATGTGGGAAGACATTGTGGAAAGAATGGCCGGGTTTGTGTGTTAGAGAGAAGAGATGATATTGATTTTTGTCTTGCGTACAAAATGTGAAAGACGGCTTTTTGCCTTTAGGTCGAAAGCCAGTGACTTCCAACTGAGATATAGATTCATTTCATGTTGTGTGAAGGCGGATAGTTATGATTTACCCCCCGTTTTTCTAATAAAATTTTTGTAATTTGCTTGTTAGGTATGATTTCGACTTAAAAACAAATAATTTGTTCTAAGAAAAATATAATTAACAAAATTTAATAGTCCAATATTTTTTGTTAAATTGATTACACATTGGTTAATTTTGATTTATTAATGTTTTAAAATGATCAATGGATTGTTCCCAACATTATTTTCACTCTATCTCTACACCTTGCTAAGCTTATCTCATATTTCTAAACCCAGCTCACAAAGCCTCATAAACTTAAGTCTTTGTTATGATCTTTTTTATTGTTCCAAACTTCCTGTTGCAATCTAAAAATAAATGTGGTTAGTGAATATAAAGTTTGAAGGAAACTTGACATGATGCAGGTTCTGCCAATTAGTATGATCTCTCAGTTTTGAAAGTATTAAAATAATTTTCGCTTTGAATAAAAAATAATATCAAATCCCTTTAGATGAAAATAACAAGAACACAATTAGGCTTTACTTTGATGGATTTTATCAAGAGACTTTGGTTATTCGAAACCATTATAAATTTATAAGCTGTCTTGTTAAAATTTGAAGCATTATTAGTGTATTCAGGAAGTGGTTTTAATCAGAAATGCTTCCTGATAAATTAGCATTAAGTTTAGTTAAAATTGACAGATTAGTGACGTTAGTTCAAAATCTAATATTGAAATGTTAGTCTAAAACATAGATATTTCGTGTCATCGGTATTGTTATTGCTATTTTATTCTTTTTATTAAAGTCAAAATCAATTGAATTGCATCGCTTCCTTCTTGAAAAGCAGGTGCTTTTATGAGTTACAATAAAGTGAGGTTGATAACATATTCTGTATTACATTGATATATGATCTGCATTCACTATCTAGAATCGTTTGACAATTATACAACACGGCCTTGAGTTGAGCATGAATAGTCAAGATGAAAATCAATATGCATTTCTAAAGTGACCAGCAGCATCTCTCCTCTTGTGTAAATAATCTCAATAAAATCATTAATAATAATTTATTTAAATTGCAATTTTTATAAAAAAATGTATTTTTAAGATTATATTTAAAAATTATATTTTTAAAGAAATACAAATAAAAGAAAAGTTAATTAGTAAAATGGATGAGTGCATTGCTTTGAGGGAGTTTTCTTTTATTTTTTTTCTCTTTTCTGCTTTGATCATCTTTCCACAATCCGGCATTGGGAACATGGAGGATGACTTTCCTGCGTTGATCACCAGCCATGCAGAAAGAAATAGATGAAACTATGAAGGGCAGCAAAGATGAGACATTGAATAAAATCTCATTGGAATATTTCTATTTTATTTTATTTTATTTTTGAAAAATTTAATAAAATGTATTACAGAATTTTTATTAACAATTTTTATTGAAATTTAAAATCAATTTTTATTTTTATTTTTTTTTTATAAATGAATTAAATTTAGAGTTTACAGAAATGAGGGTAAAATTAATATTCCCTGTTTTGCTCATCAGTTAATATTTCTATTTAAAAAATACTTGCGCAGAAATGATGTGTAGTCATCATTTCGCTCTCATTTGGGCTACGGTTTTCGCTTAGTTGGTGCCTGTTGTTGATTATAGCTGTCAGCTACTTGAAAAGAAATGGCAGGAAACGAGTTTTCTGCTTTTTGATCATACACAGGAAAGAATATTAATGCAACTACCACGTGTCAAGAGTTGCTGTTGAATAAATGAACAATTCGAAAAAAGGGGTTCTTTGTTTCCCAAGGAAAGTCTTTTTGTGCAAGTGATAAAATGTGAGCGAAATGTTAATAAAAGAAAGCATTAATTTTTTTTCGGAATTGATTTATGATTAAAATGATTTCATTTTGTGATAAAAGTAAAATAATTTTATTTGCTGATAAAATAGTTTTCTATTTTGGGGACTTTACAGACTTTGGGCCTTAAAGTCCATTAATCCGCCATTTTTCTTGAGTATCGACGAATAAACTTCAGACACTATCAAATATTTAATTAAATTGATTTGGGATTTGAAACAAATTTATTGTTTAATTAAAAGTTAAATACTTCAAGACGTTGTGATTAAACTTGTTTTTCTCTAATAAAAAATTAATTTTATGTTTATTTCAGTTAATTGAATAATTAAAATTAAATTAACTAGGAAATGAGATTTTTTTTTACTTTGCTATAGCAATTTTATACTTGAAAACTCACACACGTACATCATTCCTGACCCTTGACTAATTACAACTTGCCTCTCCCACTGGATTTTATGCTTTACTTGTTAATTATGTTTAATTTTCTCGAACTCATTCATCAGTGACATCACAAGTGATCACTTGATACGTGGTGTTGTTATACTATACTCTTCTACTGCCAGGTTGCATTTAAATTTGTTTTGTGTAATTGAATTAAAGGAAGAAGAGATAATAAATATTTGAATTGATTTCTCCCCTGCAATTTCCTTTTTAAACGAATATTTTATGTTAGAAAAGTTTTCTCTGCATATTTTATATAAATGTGCAGATGCAGCACAGGGTTTTGACCACGTCGGCAAACATAACACAAACTGTCAGATGGTCACGTGACCATGTCCATGAGCTAGTAAAGAAATAAGTTTGCTTGTATCATGTTTATATGATGGCAAGCTTATGCTAATTTCAGCTTTGTGTAATTTATCACATAAAAAGATATTGAAAAACCATCCAAACGAGAATTACTGTACAGAGGTGTTAAAGATGAAGTTTATTTTATGGTTCGTTGATATTTTTACAAATAACTTTGTTGGAATGAATTTTTCTTTTTATTAACTATTTAAAATTTAGAAATATCAGGTAATTTAACACAATCTCATTTTTTATTT
>JAQFZN010000805.1:0-22643 GCA_034687075.1 Geophilus carpophagus | reverse complement strand
CGGATGCAATTGACATGACTGATAGAGAAAAAGTGCAACAGATTAAAACGTAAAGAATATTAAATATTCTCGGTTTAATATTTAAATTTTGTTTATTAATTTATTTTTTTTATTTTTATTAAACAGAATTTACAAAAAAGCTGCAAAGATTGTTAATAAGAAAAAGGAAGTGGCTTATGTTGTTTCCAGGAAGGCTTTTGCATCAAAAAGAGCTGTAAGGCCTGCAGGACTTAAAGGCCCGTACAAAGTTGTTGATCCAAGAATGAAAAAAGATATGAGGAAGACTAAGATGAACGAAAAGAAAGGTGGGGGAAAGAAAGGAAAGGGGAAACCATCTGGGAAGAAAAAATCTCGATAAAAATTTGTAATTATTTGTGTAATTAAAATTATGCTTTAATATATTTTTTTGAATTTTGACCTTTTTTGTTTTAAATTACTGACTAATGAGATGCATTTCACATTAATATCAACAAACAGAGTGATGATTTATTTTTAAAATGGTTTTATGTTTTAATTAAGCTTAGATACATATTTTTATATCGTAAGTTGAACTTGAAGGTCAATTTCTGCACAGTCATGAAATAAACACAGTGGAGCTTTCAAGTTGTTTATCTGTTTATTTGTATGTTTGAAAATAGAAATGTTTATTTTTGATTAAAAGAAGAGATTTCCTTAATTATTGTATGTTTATTACGTAATTAAGACTAGTTGGGCAATATTTATTGATAGTTTTAAATTCAGAAGCGCTGTATAGTTACAGTGTTTTATTTACACAAAATCTTTAGGGCTATATTTTAAGTCACAAACTCCGAAAATTTCCTCCTAACGTTTTAGTTTACGTAAATAAACTACCTATATTTACTTTAGATTAAACATGAGTAATATTATCGATAGTTTAAAGATAATCTTAAAATCTTGCTTAAATTTAAAGTATTTGATGGTGGTTTTTATTTTAGTGTTTTTTCTACAACAGCAATAAAATTTTAAAGCCGTTCCCTTAGAAAATTCTTTTCTTAGTATTTTTTGTGAGAATGCGATTTGTCACACCAACCTAGTAACTAGTTTTAATAGCCCAGCAACTGTGTGTGTGTGGCCAAATTTAAGATTTATGTTGAATCAAACTCAGTTAAAAGATAATTATGTTGACAGACACGACACATACAAATTCGAAAAAAGTTCAACTTTAGTTTCTTTGCCAACTATTTGATAAAAATATTTTATTTTAAAGCCTTACTACAATCTAACATTAAATTTAAAAAAGTCAATAAGGAATAAGTCTACTGACGTAAATGTCTTATCTGACTCTTCCGTTCAAAATAGAAGCGATTTTAAACCAATCTATAAATTCATATGCACATAAATTAAGAACTTAGGTACAAGTAATTTTATATAAAAAAGAAAAATTGCAATCGGGATGCAGCGAACTTTACAAATCTATCCCATAATGCTCTCTGACTCCGAGTTCCACATCCAATTTTGCTCCACATTCTGTTGTTACTCTGAAATTGAGTTAAATCGAGTTGAAGGTGATGTAAAGAATAGAAATTAAGAGAAAAATGAATGGTCAATACGAGATTAATTATAATTTAAGAATTATCTAAACTATTTACTCTATTACAGATGTGCTTGTCATGTTTAAATTGAAGCGGGACAAAAATTATGATGTCATTCACAACTGAACCAAAACCGAGTGTAGAAGGCATGCAGCCAAGTTCATACATCACAACACTCTAGGACTTTGAGTGTGAGACTAGTTCGTCTCAGTTTCCATTTGAAATTTCTGTTTAGTGGTTACTTAAAGCTACATTCATCATCATGGTTTCTGATCCTGCATTTGAAAACGCTGGAACTAAGAAGGGCATCGAAATATGGCGAATTGAGGTATACAACGCGCATTTTATTTATTTTTTCAATTTTATTTAATTAATGAAATTAAATTACATTTTGTTTTATAAGAATTTTGAAGCTGTGCCCTATGATCCTGCAAAGTATGGTGTGTTTTATTCAGGCGATTCGTTTATTGTTCTTAAGGTTCGTGTTTGAAAACATTTTTTCCATCGTTGTTGCTATGTGCATTTTGCTCACCGTTTTATCAGTTAAATAAACAGTTTGATTATTTATTTTACTTTCTACACTAGACAAAGCAAGTGAACAGTCATTTAGAATGGGATATCCATTTCTGGCTTGGTGAATCAACATCGCAAGTAATTCTTTTAAATTATTTATTATGCAATTTAAGCGCATCAAAAAATTGCAAAATTTGTAAAAATTTACCAAAATTTGAAAATATACAAAAAAAATTAAATTATAATGAAATTTAATATTTATTTATAGTAATTTCAAACTTCAATAAATGTGCAATTGATATTTAAGCTTTGTTACCTTATCAGATTGCATTGAAAATAAATAAAATGTACATAAACACTAGTGACTTTGTGTTAAGAGCATGAGTCATCCGAAATCCGGTCTCTCCCTCGACCCTCTTTTTTCTTCATATTTCCTGTTTGTTTTTGAGCTTCATATAAATGTTAAGTTGTAGTTAATAACTACCGATAGCAGTTACTTACGTGTCAGTCACACCTTTTTAGTTTCAACTATTTTAGATTATTTCTGTCACTTGAAAGTGGTAAAGCGCGTATCTAAAAATATTTTCATTGGCCCGGGTTTGAAAATGCACATTTTTTGTGTTTATTTAAAGTTTCACCGCATTTTTCGACCGTAAATCAATTAGTTAGACATAAGCGAATAAAATCTATGAATTTATTAAATTCTAACACTCAAAAAAAATAAAAAAAATAATACGATTAAATTTTTTTGTGTTTGAGCCTTGAGAAAATAATTTCACACATGACAAGTCACAAACGATGAGTGAGTTTCGTTCTGTTGGTTTTAGCACAGATTAAAAAGAGTGTAGCAATTTCTTGTGTAGGTTTAATGGAGTTACGATTGAATTAGTTCTCTAAATTTAATTTCTATCCACAATTTGTAGGATGAAGCTGGTACAGCGGCCATTAAGTCGGTTGAACTTGATGATCATTTGGGAGGAGTTCCAGTACAACATCGAGAGGTTCAAGGACATGAGACCAAGTTATTCTTGTCTTATTTCAGAAATGGAATTAGGTAATTAATTACGAAACTTTACACACCACTTGTTTTATTAGTTTAGTTTAATTTTTTTGATCTTTATTTGTGTAGATATTTGGAAGGTGGAGTTAAGAGTGGATTTCGTCATGTTGATCCTAATGCAATTGAAAAGAAATTATTGCAGGTTAAGGGAAAACGACGAGTTCGTGCAAGACAGGTAAATAAAAATTGAATTTTTGAATTATAAAATGATAAAATTGAATTTTTTTATTTTTATTTCTGTGTGTGTTGATTGTTTGTATATTTATTTATTCGATTTTTAAGGTTCCTATGAGCGTCGATTCTATGAATAAAGGGGATTGTTTTATTCTCGATGCTGGACCTAATGTTTATCTTTGGGTTGGTGAAACCAGTGGACGAATGGAGAGGATTAAAGCGATTTCTTTGGCTAATAATATTCGCGATCAAGATCATGGCGGTCGATCTCAAGTCATCATTATTGGTTAATATTTTTTAAATTTGATATTTATAGTGTTTATATGTCAAAAATTAAAAATATTATTTAATTAATTAATTTTTCGACTTTTGGCTATAAAATATTTAACAATTTCTAATATAATTTTATTTTTTTCTGGATTTTAGATGAGACTAGTACTCCAGCAGAACAAGCTAAGTTTTTTGAAGAAATTGGATCAGGATCACCAGATGAAGTTAAAGCAGCTGAAGAAGCACCCGATGATGCTGAACATGAAAGGATGGAACAAATCGTCATTTCTTTGCATAAGTAAATTAATTTAATTTATTTATTTTAATTACTTTTTTTATTGTTATAAATCTTTTTTAGGATTTCTGATGAATCTGGCAAATTAAAATCTGAGAAAGTTGGTGAGAGGCCGTTAAAACAAGAATTATTGGATTCAAAAGTAATATCGTAAATAAAATCGAATAATAAGCATAATTTATTAAATTTATTATTTTTTTATTCCAGGATTGCTTTATTTTGGATGCAGGACCTTCAGGAATTTTTGTCTGGATTGGGAAACAAAGTAGTAAAAGGGAAAAAATTGAGTCGATGAAAATGGCTATGGTTAGTATTAATAAATTGATTTTTATTGTTAATAAATAATTTAATTTTCTTCTGCGTTTAGAAATATTTGGAATTTACCGGATATCCAAAATGGACTTCAGTTGTGCGTGTTGTGGATGGTGGTGAACCACCAATTTTTAAACAATATTTTTCAATCTGGAAAGAACCCGAGGAGCAACGAGGTCTTGGACGTATTTACACGAAAGAACAAATCGCTGGTATTTATATTTTTGTGAAAATAATTAATTTTTTCTATAAATTTTTAATTCAATTTCAGCGTCTGGTCCTGAAGCAGAATTTGACGTGCGAAATCTGCATCGTGAGAAACGTCGTTTATTAGCTAAAAATTTAGGAAAAGCGTATGGTTTTAGTCCAGATGATGGAAAAGGTCAAACAGAGGTATAAAATAATTTATTCTTAAATTCATTTTACATATATAATCATTAATTTTTATCAGATATGGAGAATTGAAAATTTTGAACTTGCAACAGTCGATCCGTCAATTCACGGCATGTTCTTTGGTGGTGACAGTTACGTGATTAAATACACGTATCAAAAAGAAAACCGGGAACATTACATTATTTATTTTTGGCAGGTAAATATAAGATATTAAGAACTTTTATTGAAAAAAAAAAGCTAAAAATTCTATACAATTATTGTAAATAGGGAACAAATAGCACGCAAGATGAAAGAGCATCATCAGCAATTTGGGCTGTCAAATTAGATAACGATTTGAGTGGTAAAGCGATGCAAGTTCGTGTTGTTCAAGATGCAGAACCATCTCATTTTTTAAAAATATTTCGCGGAAGAATGGTGGTTTTTATGGTAATAAATAAATTTAATGAATTACAATATGAATATTAACAATATTACGTTTATTAGGGAGGTCATGCAAGTGGGTTTAGAAATGTTCATGATCACGATACCTACGATAAAGGAAGCAAACAATTGTTTCATATCCGTGGAACTTGTGCAGATGATGTAAGAGCTGTTCAAGTTGCTGCAAAAGCATCATCACTTAATTCAGATGATGTTTTTTTACTCGAATGTCCTGATTCAAGTCTTTTGTGGTTTGGAAAGGTAAATATTTAATAGAAATATGCAATATTTAAGCAAAAATTAATCTTTTTTTTAATTTTAGGGTTCTAGTGAAGAAGAAAGAGAAATGGGAAAAAATGCAAGTAATTTAATTTCACCTGATGTGCAACCAACTATCATGAACGAAGGTGACGAAACTGAAGATTTTTGGCAAGCACTTGGTGGAAAAGGAGATTACAAGCAAGGATTTGAAATAGTAAGTTGTAAAATAAAAAAAACATTAAAATAATAAAATAAATAAAATAAAAATCTTTTTACAGCCTGAAATTCCGATGCTTCCACCTCGTTTATTTCAATGTTCTGATGTGTCTGGTAAATTTAAAGTGGAAGAAATCGTTCGTTTCCGACAAGAAGATATGGATGCAGATGATGTAATGATTCTCGATAGTGGCGATGAAGTTTATATTTGGATTGGAAGTGGGGCAAATGAAGAGGAAAAGAAACGTTCTTTTAAACTTGCTGAGGTATATTTTAATTATTTTTAAATAAAAATAAAATTAATTTCATTTATGATAATCTTTTTTCTTTTCTTTTAAATCTTATTTAGGATTACGTACGAACTGATCCATCTGATCGCAATCTTGAAAATACTGTGATCATTAAATTAAATCAAGGAAGTGAACCTACTAACTTTAAAGCGCTCTTTAAATATTGGAAGGATGATTTGTGGAACGTAAGAAAATAAAATCTTATCGACACACGCACACAACGAATGGCTTCAATGGACATTGGCTTTTGTTTACTTAACCAGTTTAATAGCTTTAAATTTAGTTTTTTAATTTAATTTAATTATTTATTGCATTTATTCTTTTAATATATTATTTTATTATATTATAGAAAACGATAATGTATTAGAAATCTGCTTCTTCTTCATTTCCTTTATATTCTGAAGATTATTTTATTAATTTTTTTGTAGTGAATTTTATTCGTTTTATTTTCTTTTTATTGTCAGACAATGGAAACGTATGAGGACGTAAAGAGAAAAGTGGCGGAACAAAATGAACTAATTTAATTTTTTAAAAATATTTTAAATCTCATTTGTATTTAAATGAATTAAAATTTAAATATGCATAATATAATTTCTTATGTTTTAGTATATTTTAAACGCTTTTAAAATGTAACCGAAAAGTGTACTTAAATAAATTAAAATATTTATGAAAGCAAAAACAAAAATTACCGGAACAATTATTTTGAGTTTTTTTATGCTTTCGTCATTTAATAAAAATATACAAATTTAATATGCATGATTTAAAAAAATGGTTATTTTCCAATAAGTAATGCAACTTTTCGTAATTTGAATAAAATCTACCACTAGTTGTCGCTGCACTCAATGAGAAATCGGCATAAGATCGGAATGACCTCGATGACTGGTCAGGACGACACATCAAACGAATCACTCTGATTATATTTCACCGTCAAAAATTTACTCCAGTTAATTGCTTTCGTAGTCACCAAAGTGCAAGTTTGGTCACTGTACGTGTTGGTAGGTTCACCACCTTAATTTCTTCCCACATTTCTCACTTTAATTCGGTTAACAGTTCGTTGCAAATGCTATGTTGAGAGCTATTTTTGAAGTGACGGCGGCCATATTAGACTTTGTCTCTCTAAACCGCACTGTTTTCTCTTACCTGATTTAAGCACTATCTCGACTTTTTTTTCGGCGTTTAAGTGTCGCTTTATCATATTGACTGTTCGTAAGGTTAATTTTACAAGTTAAATCTAAATATTATTCATTATATAACTTTATATTTACTTACATTGTCTTGCATTGAAAGTTTCATTTTGCACTGTATACATTTCATTTCCTATTATTTTTTTAAATTACTAATGAAAATTCAGTTTTATAATTTGAATTTTTTTTCTGTTT
The DNA here is from genome assembly GCA_034687075.1 of Geophilus carpophagus. Taxonomy (NCBI): domain Eukaryota; kingdom Metazoa; phylum Arthropoda; class Chilopoda; order Geophilomorpha; family Geophilidae; genus Geophilus; species Geophilus carpophagus. The sequence goes on along the minus strand of JAQFZN010000805.1, from coordinate 15,507 downwards.
TTCTTTTTCAAATAGTTAATTTAGGTGCTTGGCTCAATGCCCTGATAATCGGCGTGTTGGGAAGAAAAAAATTCGAGGACTTTGTAGGGAATTGTATTCGGATTTGAGTTTTATTACGAGGAAAAAATAAAAAGGAACCAAAATGGCGGATGCAAAGATATTAACTTTGAATTCGACAAACAACCACAGCGGGAGTCCTGTGAAAACCGTGTTGAATAACAGTATCAGCATCAATAACAAGGCTAATAGTTTAACTAAGTATGGTTTCTAAAACTTTTTAAAAAAATTTATAAAAATTTAAAAAAAAAACATTTAAAGAGATTTAATTTAGTTTTTTATTTGATAGGGATCTAGTAAGTGATGATGCTGGTTGGAAATCAAGTTTAGCGATTCCTCCAAAGGATCGCAGAAAAAGAACTACTGTAAGATATTTATTAAATTTAATTTAAAACCAATAAATAATGAGAAAAAAAACTTTTTTAGGATGTGACAGACACGAAGGGAAACGAATTTGAGGATTTTTGTTTAAGACGCGAATTACTGATGGGAATATTCGAAAAGGGATGGGAGAAACCATCACCTATACAAGAAGCGAGTATACCCGTTGCACTCACAGGACGTGATATATTAGCCAGAGCAAAAAATGGAACTGGCAAAACAGGCGCATATATTATTCCTATTTTAGAAAGAACTGATACTTCGTCAACAGAAATTCAAGGTTTGATAATTTAATACAGGTGGAATTTACTTTAAATTATTTTTTTGAATTTTTAGCACTTGTGATAGTGCCTACGCGAGAATTGGCGCTGCAAACTAGTCAGATATGCATTGAACTCGCTAAACATTTGGGTGTTAAAGTTATGGTGACGACTGGTGGAACTAATTTACGAGACGACATTATGCGAATTTACGATAAAGGTTTTTTAATATTAATAAATGCTTATTAAATATTTAAGTATTGATTTTTATTTTTTTTTAATAGTTCACGTGATTATTGCAACACCCGGTCGAATTTTAGATCTCATGGAGAAAAAAGTTGCATCAATGGAAAATTGTAAAATGCTTGTGCTGGATGAAGCTGACAAATTGTTGTCGCAAGATTTCAAGGGCATGCTTGATCGTCTTATTAGTTTTTTGCCAAAAGATAGACAAATTCTTCTTTATTCAGCAACGTTTCCATTAACCGTGGAACAGTTTATGGTAAAATTTCATTAAAAATCGAATTTTCTTTTTAAAAGAAAAAAAAATTATTTTTTACAGAAAAAACATCTGAAAAATCCTTACGAAATAAATCTTATGGATGAACTGACACTTAAAGGCGTGACACAATATTATGCTTTCGTTCAAGAGAGGCAAAAAGTGCACTGCCTAAACACATTGTTCTCCAAAGTAATTTGAATTTACATTTTTTTAAAAAAATTTTCAGTAGACTCGATTATCTGGGATATGTCACGAGCCAGGATTTCTGGTTATAGTAATCTTGGATAATCGAGAGTCAATTGTATATTCGAATTTTGTTAAGTATAATTGTACTTAATTTCAGTTACAAATCAATCAATCGATAATCTTCTGCAACTCTACTCAACGTGTTGAATTATTGGCAAAAAAAATCGTCGATCTGGGGTACTCATGTTATTACATCCATGCCAAAATGCAACAAACTCACAGGAACAGGGTGTTTCATGATTTTCGTGCTGGACAATGCAGAAATTTAGTTTGCTCAGGTTAGTATTTTGTTTTTAATCGATTCATAAAATTTGATTTAAATTTAGTCAATTTATGACATTTTAATTAAAATTTTAATAGATTTGTTCACTCGTGGCATTGACATTCAGGCAGTTAATGTTGTCATAAATTTTGATTTTCCCAAAATGGCCGAAACATACTTGCATCGTATTGGCCGTTCTGGTCGTTTCGGCCATTTGGGTATCGCTATTAATCTCATCACATATGATGATCGTTTCGCTCTTCATCGGATTGAACAGGAACTCGGCACGGAAATTAAACCCATTCCCAAGGTACTTTTTATTTTTAAAATGACGATTTATTCATTTTTATTTATTTACAATTATTTTTTGAACTTTTCAACATACTAATTTGCAAATTCTAATTTAGGTGATTGACAAAGCATTATACGTTGCGGAATATCATCAGGAAGATGATGAAGCTAACATTAGCAAATAATTTATCGTTAATCATGTTCATTCCACTTTCATTTTCATATTTTGAAGTAAACATGAGCTATGGAGGATGCAATTTTTTAAGTTTAAAAATGGCTTTATTATTTTGAATATTATTATTACAAAAGAAAAGAATTTTTTTTCTTTTAAAAACAATGGAATATATTCAAAAAATGTGAAAAACACATTCAGCAAGTGGCTGGTTTCATTTTTTTAGGAGTGAACTGTCAACTTTGAAGTTAAGAAATTTGACATTTAATGTAAAAACTTACAAAACTGAATAATGCTTTCCTTCAAAGCTCTTGTTAAAGTGGTCAAATATGTTTTTTGATCACAAAAATGTAAATAACCCGATATTTCGACTGGAATTTTATAAATTCAGTTGAACTATGCGTAGATTTGCTAGATTTTTCATAGGTTGTAATAGGGTAATTATTTGTCCATGGGTTTACCACGGTAAAAACGAAATTGATGCCTTTAATAATTTTTATTTTTTTTTCATTTCAATGTGTAAGCAAAAAAGTACAAAAAGTATTTAAAACTGATAAAAAAAGAAAGCAAAATTTGCATAAAATTATTTTGAATTTAGGCATCCAATATTTCGTGGTAAATTCATTTTGTAGTTTTGTAAATCTATTTTTGAACCTTAAAGAATATAAGACGTCCACAATGGACACTTTACAAGGTCTGATGCAGAATGCAGATACATGAGTAATATTAAATAGAAATAATTGATTTAATTTAAAATTAATTATTAATAATGAAGTTCAAAAGGGAATTTAAAAAAAAAAACATACGAGGCAATGGATCACCACATCCCTTTTGGTTTTTGATTTTTCTATGTAATAATTTAAAATTTAAATATATTTTGTGTATTTTTAAGTTTTTAATTTACATGGTGAAAAGTTTGCATTCTGTATCCGAGGTTTTTGTATAACTTGGCTGTATATAGTGTACATTGTTCTTAATAAGGTTAGAAATCAAAAAGTGCTTGTTAAGAAGTGGATATTTTGTTTATTTAAGAAGACTACACAAACCGCATCGATGCGAATCAACAAGAGGCTGATATTTGAAGATATTTTTTTCTTTAATATATATATGAAGAGAAAGTGACTCTTAAAAAACCGAAAACAGTGCAATTGTGGACTTCAATTTTTATTGGAGAAATTTAGTGCACGAAATACATTAAGAATTATGCAAAGCCTACTTGACAATGGTTTGTTGGAAATGAAGAAATAATTTACAATGACCACTTCGAAGTATTGACAGAATATGGACCAATTTTTATTTTTTAATTATTTTATTTTGCGTTTGATTAGGAAATGTACATACATAATTGTATTTTTTTTGGTTGAAAAAGTGGTGTTCCATTGCCTCTTAACTAACAATTTCAAAAGGGTTAAAATTGTTAGTTTAAAAAACTATTTACTTTACTATTAACATTTGGACTAATTGGATAACTGAAGTAGAAATTGAAACAAAAATTAATAATTTCTGTTTGTGGTTTAATCTAGATTGCATAAAATTTTAACATAACTATTGGATGGTGAAAATTAACCCTTCAATCTAGATTAATTTTTTTTTTTTAATGGAAGATTTTTTTTTTAGGTTTTGTTTATTTTTAAGAAAAGAAAAAAATGTAATCTCTTTAATGTTTATTTTTTGTGACTTAATTAATGAAGACGATTTTTTTGAGATGATGTGAAATGTTTTTTTCGTTTTTTGAGTAATAGATTTTTAATTTAAGTGGGAGGGAAAGTGCAAAAAGAAATATGAAGTAAAAATTAATACCTCGAAGTAAGTTAAGTTTTATATTTTTCTGTGAATTGGCACGTAAATGAATAAATTAGATATTAATTGAAGAGGAAAGCTGCGATTTTGGTATGAATGATTTTTTTGAAAATTGAAAATTTTGTAAAATTGGGAAAATAAATTTGATTTAACAATGAATGAATTTTTATCTTCATTTATCTTAACTATTTTTCTATTTAATCACATCAATACTATTTATGTATGATAAAGTACTACAGAAAATTAATTATCTCAGTTGATGATTAGTATTTTTATTTACTGTTATTTACTCTTTAAAAATATCTTTTTATCTGGCTTTTTATTCAACCTGCGATCAAAGCTTAACTAGAAAAAGAAGACGGGAAAGAAAATTTCTGCCGCTTGATGTCGCTACAGTAGATGTCATGGTAGACGACGAGTTTGGGTGCAGTTGAGATTACAGTTGCAAGGAAATACAGTGAGTATAATTTTTTTCTAGTCTCGATTAACCCGTCTAGCAAATAACGTAAAATATCAACTGAGAATTCACTCAAACTTAAACCGAGATTAAAAATTCTCGTGAATCGCGCAATCGTTACAAATTCCATACCATTAAACACGGGAAATGAAATGATGCATGAAGACGACACTTGTTTGCGTTTTTATATATCAATTTTAAACCTTTATTTCTATTATATAATCTAAAAAAACAACGTGATTTAAAACTCTAATAAACGCATTAACTGGCAGTATAAAATGAAACTTATTACAATAGCGCTTTAAAGAAAAGAAATAAATTTTTATGTTACTTTCAGATTTCTATGGCCTCGGTAAGTTTGATGAGCAACTCGGATTCTACTCGTTTATTACAAGAACGCAATTCCTATGAAGAATCAGTACATTTATCTACTAGTAAACACATTCAGGTAATATTTAATAACATAATTACATATATCAAACCGTTATTCAAAAAGAAAAAACGAGTCGAAATTGCATCGAATTAAGTTTTCTTTCTGCACTGAGGTCATTCAATTGCCCCCACTTTTTTTATTTAATACTGAGACATTAAACGAATTAACCTATTAAGATAATTCCCTTTCTTCTTTTATAAAACTAAAACCCACATCTGTTCATAGTCTGCACATTAAACTAAGGTCAATTTCTCAAATGGATTTTTGTTTACATTAACTCAACTGTGTAATTCAAGGCATTCGCTATGAAAAATAATACGTTGAAATATTTGTCGATTTTTACGCATTTTTTGATTTTATCTCGTTTGTTTTTAATATTTTTTTGTTTTCGAAATTATATTTTATTGTTTTTGTTATTTTTTCTGTAGGCGGATGATTTGGAAGTGATTGAAGCAGGAAAAGCGCTCAAGGTTCACACAGATAAACCGCATCTGGTCAGCCTTGGAGGGGGACGATTGAGTACCGCAGTCACACTTTTCCCTATATCTGAAGGTTAAAAAATGTCATTTTTTTCATGTTTTGTTTTAATGGTATTGATATGGGTTTATTCATTGTTATTTTATACACGTTTTGGTGTTATTGATGTATAAAATTTTTTTAAATTGGCTTTTTTTGGTGTATGAAGTAATGAAATGTTTGTTTTTAAATTAGGTTAATAATTCAACATTTTTTGAATTTTTGCATAAGATTTGAATGTTTTAGATTTGATTTTAGATTATAGCCCTAATGCTTTGGTTATTAAATTGGTTTAGGTATTGGGATTTATGTAGATTTGAATGCAAATGTTTGGATGATTCATAGATTCGTAAAAAACAAAAAGTTGGTTTTTTGTTTTATTTGAATATTAAATGACATCATCTTATCAAGATGGTAAAAAGTGATATTTGACCCAAATCTTGTCTGATTTGAATATTTAAAAAAATTAACTGATTGTGAGATTTTTTAAAGAAGGTGATTTTTTTAAAATATTTTTTTTGTTTTTGAAGAAAAATTCTAAGAAAAACATAAAATGTTTGCATTTATCAAGTAATTTTCCATAAATTTGTTCTTAAAAAACATTCTTTAAGTGTTAATCAATATTAACTTACAGTGTTAATCGATAAACCTAGATAAATGTTGATTAGCTTTACTATTTCTTATCCGGGTGCAAACCGCCATTATTTTTTTAGTTTTATCTCTCGTAACCATCTCAAATTTCACATTTACGACGAAATTCAACCCATAATTTATTAAACTCAATAATTCCTTACATTAATTTTAATAACGAAATCCATATTGATCAAACATTTGGTTTTATTTACCGGAAACTTTTTTTACAACCATTTCTTTACTCCAAATGGTACCCCCTACTGAACCGAATTTTGATTGGTTCCAGATGTGCATAATTAAACCAATAACAATTCGTTATTTCAAACATGTGATTAAATTTTAAAAATTAAACGGTTTAAAAAATTCAAAAATTCAAATAATTCAAAAATTAGAAAAATATAAAATTCAAAATAATAACTACGACGCTTCACTTTCCATTAACTTGTCTAAAATCGAATTTCATTTTCGATTTTATTTTTAATAAAAAACATAACCTTTTCAAAAATTCAAATCATGATTCCATTTATTCATTTTAATTCTATCAACAAGTCATGCTTAGACTAGTAATAAGTTATTATTAGTTTTTAAAAGCGATAGTAAAATTTAAAAAAATTTAAAATATTATCGATTTAAATCTTGAAATGTAACTTTTGTTTATTTTTTTTCCTTCTTAGGACGAACATATGTGGGAACTGAAGATGCGCCCACTACACAGGATGTGGTTATTCAGGGAACTGGAGTGGAGGCTCAACATTGTTTTATCGAAAATATAAATGGCATTGTAACTATTCATCCATTAGCAGAACAGACTGCAGTTGATGGGTTGAGAATTAATAAATCATGTAGATTAGTACAAGGTGATTTGATAATTTGATAATTTATTGTTCGACTATTTATTAACGTTCTTAATTTGTTGTAGGAAGTATGATTTGCTTAGGCAGATCGACGTATTTTCGTTTTAATCATCCGCAGGAAGCTCAAATGATGAAACGGATTATGCCTAATTTGCGAATATCCGTTGCGCCTATAAATTTCACACCTGGTAATTAAATTAAATAATATTTTACATAAATAATTTTTAAAATTGAGTTACAATAGTTTTGTCTATCGTATGAATAATGAATTTTCCCAATTATAGTGTTTAAATACATGGAAATGGTCATTATTTATGTCTTAATGTAGGTCCTTGACATAAATAATTTTGCATTTATGCTGTTGGGATTTTTGAAAAACATAATAAGGAAGTTAAAAATGCAAATTAATATTGATTTTAAAGGTCGAAGTGAACGGACTTTGGGGATAAAATGCAAAAATAATCAATTTTTTGTTTATTTATTTATTATTTTTTAAATATTTATCTCATTGACCTTGAAAGTTAGGCTGAAATATGGATAGAAATAAACCGAAAGTAGACTAAATATAGTTTGCTGCCATTTTGGAAATATGGCCGCTCTTGAATTACCGCTACTTGTGAATGAGACTTTTGTTTAGTTTGCTACCGCCTAAGATTTAACATTTAGCATTGCATAAGTTGTTTCGAAGTAAAAGAAAATAAACATGAACATAAAGCTCTTCTCTGGTGCAGAAAAATCATTTAGTTCTGTTTCCAGATCAGTTTTGAATGTATATTTTTAAACTGCTGCAGACAGAAGTCAAAGAACTATTATAAATTAGAATTTTTATTGTCAAGTATTTAAAATAATAAAATACTTTTATTCATTTTATTTTTTATGTTTAGACCGGGAGCATAATTCTCTCCCAAGTTCATCACTGCCATCAATAAAAAATGACACGCCGCCATTGCAAAACGAAGCCATTAAACAACACAGATTTGCACCGACTGAATTAGATGGCGAAGATTTCATGAAAAAAGTGTCGAAATTCGAGTTCCTCGCTCATAACAATTCCAATGCAGTTTCACCAACCGAACATCATCAACACTGGTTTGTTCGAGATGGAATCCGATCATCTTCAACATCCGACACTTCATCCGTACATTCGTATCGACAAGAAAATCACGTTAAAAAGACATCAAATTTTTCCAAGTCGCCTCCACCAGTTGCGCCGAAGCCGATAAGTGGCGCGAAAGGAGCGAAAATAATTTCCGTTACTAAATTGGATCCTCAAATTTCACCGAAAGTGTTCTTACCCACAACAGCAGCTTTGAATACCGATAAAATCTGTCTTTCATCTGGTCAGAATATGTTGGGAAGAAGGAGGAGCAGTTTGGAAAAATTGGAAGAATGCCAACAACATCATCAAAAGGTGTTATTTTCAAGTGTCTTGTTAATTTTTTTTCTTGGAATTAAAGAGCAAAGAAAAGATGAATTAGTTTTGGTAATAATTTAGGTTAGTTTAATTATACGTTGAAATTATGGTGATAAGTTATTTTTTTTTTATCAGTCTTTAGGCTTTGTTGGCAATTTTAGTGTTGTTTTTCAAGATAAAATTGGATTTGTAATTATTAAAGATGATAAATCATGAAAATTAATTAAAGAGGATTCAATTAGACAGTTATTTGAGAGTGTGATTAAAGCAGATGGTGATTTTTAGATTAAATTTGGAGAGTTTTTATTAAACGACGCTCAATGGGGTTACAAACATGACTTTAAAATATTTTTATTATTAAAAAATATTGATTAACTTTTTGGAAAAGTAAATTGACATGAATTTTTATTATTCAAGTGTTTAAAATATGAATCACTGTTAAATAGGAGGAAAATTTTAAAAAATAATAATTTTTAATGATAAATTCTAAATTTTTTATCAAATAAATTAATTTTTGCAGGTTGTTGAAGAAAGAATCCGCGAACAAGAACTGGAAAAACAAGAACAATTGCGTTTAGAAGAAATTTTAAACATCTGCGCTGAGTATGAGCGTCAAAGCCAGCGAGAGAAAACAACCGATAGAACAAATGAAGAAAAAGAATCAAATATTCAAAATGAAACTACTAGTCTCTCAGCAAAATCACCTGTTCCAGCTCCTGTGTCATCTCCATGTCTTCATATTAACAGGTGAAATTTGATGAATGAATCCACTGAAAATATCATGTATCGACCAAAGTATAAAAGTTGATCATTGATAAGATTTCAGTATTCATTCTTTTGATAACAAACTGAGATTTTTATTTCACTTTGCTCTCTTCCAGGATCAAAACAAATGGCTCATTACCTCGAGATCGAGCGAAATCACCAGTAGTTGAAACTATTACTCGAAAACCAGTCAAATCGACCTCATCCGAAGACGAATTGAATCGAATTTTTAATTTTGATTCACCTTCATGTACTGCTGTTAGTCCTTCTGATAGTTCTAGTAGCAACGAAAAGAAACCCGCTGTTTATTCCACGTATCCACAATCGCCCAGAACGAGGATTAAAACGGTTGTGAATAAGGAAAGAGCTGGCGTGCATGAAGTTTTTGAAAATAGGGGTGCGTTAGAGAAGTATTCCACTCGGGAACCATTAACTGGGGCAAGTGTGATAGCGAATAAGGCTGCTATTGATTCAGCTGATGAGGTATTTTTGTCAGAAGCGAGATTTAAGAAACAACAACAACGTGAATTTCAAATGTCTTCAGATTTAATTCAAGAGGTAAAAAAGAGATATTTTAATTTTTGGATTTTTTGATTTTAAATTTTAAATTTGTTTTGATTTAGGAAACTGTTATTTTAAGACAGCAAAAGAATATGGTTGTTAGACAAATCACGAGCATAAGGCATCAAACTTTGGATTTGGACAATCAAGAAGATGATGTGATTAGCGAGGTTTGGTTTTTTATTTTTGTATAGTGAAATGAGATAAAAGGAAAAATTCCTGTGTGATAGTAAATAAGCAAATCTTTGATATTTATTTAGTCCAAGGCTCTTGAATAATTTTGTATGAATTTTAAAGTTAACTTTCTTTTTATTCGAAATATATTTTTATAAATATTTTTGGAATTTTTTCCTTGTGTAAGGAATTGAATAAAAATTCTGAACTCAACTAATAAATATTTTTCTCAAATACAGCTTGAAATGGAATATGCACTTTTGGATGCAGAATACCAGAACCTTTCCGAAAAAAATCGTTGTGATGAAGAATTGCTTTCATCACTCAGACAAAGAGAACTTGATGTGAATCGAGAAATGGAATTTGCACGGGAAAATGAACACCATAACATCAATTCTGCTCGAATTCGACTTGAAGAAATGGAAGAAATTTTAAGAAAATTAGAATGTAATTTAGATGGACAACCAGAAGGAAGCCCTGAAAGAGATCAGTTGTTGACCCAAATTAAAGTGAGATTAAATTACAGGTTGTAAATAATACAGAAAATGACAAATTATTCTGATTTTAGCATCAACATGAAATTGTGGAAACTGAAAGAAAATTATTTGAAGATTTAGAATTTCAACAATTAGAACACGATTCACATCGTGAGGAAGAAAGAGAACAAATAGTTCGTGAATTAATGGAACTTGAAGACCAAATTCAGAAAAGAAGGGTACATTTATGCAAATTTTAACTGAAAAATCATTTTAAGTTTAAAATATTTGTATAGATCGAGATTCACGAGATTGAAATTCAAAAAGAGGAAGTAACAAATCAAGTTAAACAGGAAAGACAAATGGCATTAAATGAACGACAAAAACTTGCTAATTTACTGAAAATGGTAGAAAAATCTTTAGAAGTGGTTTTTAAAATTAAAATTAATTTATTACATTTTTAGGAAAGAGATAAATTAGCAACAGTTGATACAAAATTAAAAGCTTTAACTGCACTTGATAATTCAACCGATCATGATTCAGATCAAAGTTCTCAATCATCGGATGAAGGAGAAATTGAAATAAGTGCTAAAGCGCCAACTTTATTACCACACGAAAGAAAAAATTTTATGATTCAAAATGGAAGTAAAAATTTACAGAAAAGAGGTGGATTAGTTTTCGAAGAGGAACCTATTAATACGATTAACACCAACAGTTTCAGTAGTTTCGATTCTGGAACTTCAAGTGGGGCTAGTAGTGATGTTCAATCTGACAGGTTAAAAATATTTGTTTAATTGAAAAATATTATTTTTTTAAGTAATAATTCTGCAGTTTCTCCTGTCTGAGAATTTAACTCTTTGTGCTTATTAAATTTTTATTACCATGAACTAAATTCATGATTGAAAAAGTAAATGATATGAATTGAAAGGGACTTGTAGGAATTAAAAATAGCATTGGGGTCAAAGACAAAATGTTTTGAATTAATATCTTATCGAAATTCAAATTATATTCAAATTAAATAAAGAGAAAAAGAAATTCGAGAAACTGCATTTTTTTAAAAATTATTATTATTATCATTATTATTTTTAATTTATTTGTTTTATTTAAATTTTGTGTGTTTATTAAAAACAGTCTCAGCAGTGAAGATTTACTAGAAAAAAATTACATCGATGATGACTCACAATTGGCAGCCTTATGGAGTAAAGTAAGAAAAAATTATTTATTCTATAAATACCTTAATAAACATTAAATGACAAAAGGTTATGCTTTTGATAAACATTTAGTAAGATTATGCGATATAAAACATTAAGTAACGTGCGTGCATAATACAATTTTTTTGCTTATTTTTTGGCATTGATTCAAAATAAACTCTAATTCTACCCCTATGATATTTCGATACTTAAAAATGGTATCGCCCATATCCGTTAGTGCTACTTATTGTCTGACCAAACAGGTTATTAAGTAACAGTTAACACTTAATATTGAAAGTGAAAATGTTCGGTGATCCACATGTTTTGTTTTTAAAACGAGAGGTACGTTTCGGTTTTGAATTCGATTTTATGCAAAATGGCCGCGATGTTTTTGTTAACAAAAAATTTAATCGTGACTGACGGGAAAAATTATCATTAAACATTAAAATCACGTTTCCATTTTTATATACTTTTTAACAAGACCTTGAATTTTTTTTTCTACTCAATTTAAATTTTCAAAACGTATTAAATTTACTTTAAATTACAGATGCAACAAAAAGAAGCTCGAAAGAATTCATTGCTTGATGAATGTACGCCATTATGCTCATCCATACAGGGAAGTGATGTTGACATAAAACATAGGGAAAATATTACATACCAGGTTTGATTTCTTTTTTATTTTTAATTTTATTTTAATGATTGCTTATGTGAGGTTCACGTACCAAAAACGTTTATTACATTGCATTGAATTTATTAATTGGCAAAATTCCAATATAAATGACGAGATATTAATCTGTTGTAATCATGAACTTGACATAAATAAATTATTTTACTAAACCAAAAAAATTAACAACTGATAATTTTTACAGCAAAGGCCTTTGACGAGGTATTTACCAGTACGCAGTTGTGGTGACTTCAATTTAAAGCAACATATCGAATCAGCTGGTCATCAACTCGACATGTGTCAACAACAAGTGCATGTATCCAAAACAGCTTGTCGAGGATTTCTATACAAATTAGGAACGAAATTTCGTACATGGAATAAACGGTGGTTTGTTTTTGATAGAAGCCAACACACGTTATTTTATTACTCGGATAAAAGTGAGACGTCATTAAGAGGTTGTATTTATTTTCAGGTAAATTATATTGGTTAGAATACGTTAATAAGAAAAGAAAATTTAATAGTAATTTTTTTTTAATGTTTATTTGTATTTTTTTAGCGTATTCTAGAAGTATACGTGGATCATCTTCATTCAGTTAGGAGTCCTAATCCGAAATTGACTTTTTGTGTTAAGACTTTGGACCGTCCTTTTTATTTAGTGGCTCCTAGTCCAGAAGCCATGCGAATATGGATTGATGTGATTTTTACTGGTGCTGAGGGTTATCAAGAATTCCAAATTGATACATGAAAAGTTGAGAATTACTTGAATTAATGGCGAATTTGAAATATCCACAGTTATTGATGGATAGTTGAATTATATTTGTTGTTTTTGGAATATATTATCAAAGACATTTGTTACATAATTTGTGTTTTGATACTTTGAAAACTGCAAAGAATTTTAATGCCATTACCAGCCTATTTCTGAAAGATAGATTTTTATTTTAAAAAAGTTTAATTAAATAATAATTAACAAAACAAGGTGCCTTCAATTTACAGGGAAGATTTATTCAAACTATATTTGCAAAGATAAAAGTTATATTATACAAGAATAAAAAATAATTCTAATGTTTGACAGAAAAATAAGTGCCAAAATAGTAAATGTTATTTCTTTATAATTAAATATTTTGTTTCGTTTATTAATTAAATAGCTTAAGTAATGCTTTCCGTGTTTAGTGTTGCAAACACTGTAGATTAAATTATGCCTTTTTATTGTATGGAATGTTTTACAAATAAAGACATTTATTGAATAATTAATGATGTGAAAAAGTATTAATTGTTAGTTGTATAGTGGAAATTACTTATCATGAAACCTGGGAAATGAAGAATATAAAAACAACATTGTTTACATTTTTAAAACTATTTTTTTGCCCTTCCCAATAATGAGACAGATTTTCAGTAAATTCAATTCCATTTGAATTGCAAGCATGTGAGCTTTTTCCATTAATAGAGTCGTGAAATGAAGTCTTGGAATTCGTGTTTGGCAATTCTCAACTGTTTTCTATCTGGGTCTACTGTGCTAAAACATTGCAATATGTTGATCTCTGTTCTTTATGATTGTTGACAGCTTCATTTTAACTTTAAAAGAGAATCATTGCTTTGTGTCTGCCTCGTTTTCTGCCATTGCACTGTTAAGGGAGGTAAATTTATCAATTTTTCATACTTTAAATAACACGTTTTCATACTTGAATTATCTCTGATTGTTTCCAAAAGTGAGTCGTGTGAAATCTTTAAAGATTTCACTTTACAAATTTGTTAAATGATTCTAGTTTCCAGTTAAAGTAAATGTATGCAATTACATAGTATTTTGTCCAAACCAGAATGTAATTTCATATTAATGTATTTGGTGTTTAGTGATTTTAACTGTGTATACAGTTTAAAATTTATGTGATTCCATTGATGAACCCAGTTCAGAAGATAAGCAATTTTAACTGATAAATTATTATCAGAACTGTATTTAATTTGTAATGTACAATACAGAGCTCCATAGATTTGTTCTGTACAGCATATGGCACAGTATATGGCACAGTATATTTTGCTGAACAGGCCAACAGGCCAGTACAGTAGAATAGGCCAGTACAGTAGAATTTCGATCAACCATCAGTTTCTTTTATCCGTCATCGTACTTATGATGGCAGAAATAGTGACTAATCATTGGTAGCACTTATGTGTAGGCCTAATCTCTTTGATTTTATTGTTCTGTAAAATTGTTTTAAAATGGCTGAAAAGTGGAAACATGTAGTGTTAAGTTTTAACCAGAAACTAGAAACCAGAAACAGTCAATGATATCAAATTTCTGTCATGCATCTATTTGGTTATCTGTCACAGCCCTGGTCCTGACAGTGACAGTTTATCAAGGTTCTACTATATTTAGAAAACCTGGCCTTATCTAATATGGCCAATTCAGCTGAACAGCTGAATAGGTGGACAAAATTTAGATTTGAACAAAATTACTGAAATTCCCATGTATAAGATGATACCATGTATAAGACGATACCATGTATAAGACACAGTGCATTTTATACTCTAAAAACCATAGAAAAACCTTTATACCTGTATATAAGATGCGTCCTGATTTTGAAAAAAAAATTGAATTAAATGCTTCTCCATGATTGATTAATATTATGCTTACATGCAAACACTCTGACGGGACTCATTGTGTGACGTCCTAAGGAAATTTAATTAATATTCATTGCGTATAAAATATATAAAACTATGCTTGTGCCATCTATTGACAAGATTAAGAATTGGAAACTGGCTAATCCTGTCACAAATCCCCAGACATGGAAGTGTTTGACCTGGAATACTCACTTTTTGAAGAACATGCAATGAGGGAAACTCAAGAATAGAAATGTAAGACAATAAAATGGATTTACTTTAATTTCTATTTGAAATTATTAGTCCCAACCAAAGAGTTGCTCCTTGTCTTTTTTAAGTGGGTCCTGCTTATCATCTTCCTTCAGTACTTCTTGTACTAAATTTTCTAGCATGGTGACCGTAGCCTCTAAATTGTTTGCAGTGGTTCCTTTGGCTTGAAGGACCTTAACTTCAGGCTTTGAATCTTCTGCAGTTTCTTGAGAAACTACTGTATCAAGAACAATCCCCTTTTGGGAGTCCCATGATACGGTAGGAGCTAATTTCTCTTCTTCCTTTTCAACAATTTCGGTAATCTCTTCAATCTTTTCATTAGATCCCTTGAGTTGGGAAGTGACAGTACAGTTTGATTAGGTTTCGTCCTTTAATCTGGGTGTTGAAGGACAGCTTCCATTCGGAGTCATAATCGGTGGTGATAATGAAAAATCGCAAATCTTGGAAATGGTGTTGACAGTAGAGAGGTTCTGCTAGCAGTTAAACTGCAACGGCAACAGCAAGATTTAGCTCCTCCCACTAGTTGCAGTTGCAGTT